>BSQZ01000066.1:2565000-2590000 GCA_033239005.1 Lamellibrachia satsuma
TTGGTATCGCTGACACCATGCTTGCGCAATTTGTACAGATGGGTCGTGTTCATTCATATTTCTTATGCTGGAGCAACATGAATTCTTTTAAGAAACTCCGGTGAAAATAGTTATTTTTTTGCTATTTTAAACGGGGATAAATACACTCGCCTTTGTGTGTATTGAATTGTAAATGGTATCGCTACTAATATTGATACTTTGGTTGTGCAATGTGAATTGATGGATATTTTTCCTTGTATTTCGCACGCTGGAAACTTATTGTTCAGAAACAACGGTTGTGCGGTAAATTTAATTGTCCAATCCTGTCTTTACTGTTTGCTAACATTACGTATACTAATTACTGACAATTACCAGTTCGTTTTTGTACATCCATTGTTATTTTTACGTACTTCTTGGATGTTCAAGTCAATGTATAGTTACCGATATAGTTTTCGACCCTCGCCAGTTTTCGATCCATTGAAATCTCGCTTAATCTCGCGTTAGATACGTCACAGGCTGCATTACGAACGCCAGAACCATCGACGTACATCTTGTCAAAGAAAATAGGAATTGTAATTAAAAACATGGGAATAAGTTTTGTAAAAATACATTTGGAAATAAAATATAACACAGAACATTTTTCTGATATTCATACCCAGATAAAAATGACTTTCATGCTTACCATATATTATAATTGAACGTCTGCTTGTGCTTGTCTCATTCTTAGCCACGTGACTAGTGATTGCCCTTTTATGGAACATGTATGGTAAGCCAGTGTTGTCATAAAAAGTAGGATTAATAAAAACGTTAAATATATGAGAAAAAAATTATTACATTAACGTTATATATTCAATACAAGTATGTGTATGCTTTTTATAAAGTCTGTGGAAGAGTTGTGGCAAGCCTGATTTGTCTTAAAAAGTTAAAATAATTGGAACAATGGGGTAAAATGAAAAAATAACAATATAACTACAACATGTTTTGTGTTTATAAAATGTTTGAATTTGTTCTTATTCAGAATCATCCACCGACAAAAAAAATAGTTCTTCCAGCCTACAGAAGCAAATATGGTCTTGAGCAAATTAATCGGGCATATGATATGTGGAAGGATGAAGGAATATCTGTATATAAGGCAGCATGTGGTATTCCAGTGGTTACTCTACGTGACATAACAACTCTTGGCCACTGCAATCCATATAAATATAAATCTGGACCAAGTCATTTGTTGAGCAGTACTGAAGAAGCAGCTTTAGTGGCTCATGTGAAGGACATTGCTGCCTGTGGTTATGGATACACTAGAAGGGAGCTAGCAGAGCTTGCTGGGGAAACAGATTTAGTGGTTCACGTGAAGGACATTGCTGCCTGTGGTTATGGATACACTAGAAGGGAGCTAGCAGAGCTTGCTGGGGAAACAGCTTTCTTCTTGTATAAGAGAGACACAAGTGCCCCATTACACGATAAGTGGGTGTATGACTTCCTGAAAAGATGGCCTGAACTAAAAATTATGAAACTAAAAGGTTTATATATGGCTAGGGCCCGCAGTGCAACAAGAGAAACATTGGATAATTACTACAAAGAACTGCTCAGAATTATCCAGAAATATAAACTGTTGGAGAAACCTCACCGCATTTTTAATGTAGATGAAACAGGGATTTCAACTGAGCATATACCACCAAAAATTGTGGCATCGAAGGGGCGTACACCATTGGCTATGGTATCCAGCAGATCAGCAACCACCACGATAATTAGTACTGTAAGTGCTATTGGACAGGTACTGCCACCTTACATAATATTCAAAGGGAAGAGAATGTGCGATGACCTACTGGCAGGTGCACTTCCTGGCACACAAGCAACTATGTCTGAGACGGGTTGGTCAAACACAAAAATATTTCAAATGTACTTGAATGAACATTTCCTGAAATATGTCCCGACCAATAAAGATGAGCCTCTCCTCCTCCTCTACGATGGACACAGTTCCCACATAAATGTGCCACTGATCGAGTGGGCACAGAAGCACAACATCATTTTGTTCCTGTTACCTGCCCACACCAGTCACTTGCTGCAACCACTTGACGTAGGGGTTTTTGGGGTTTCTAAAGTGTCGTACTATAATGAGTGCCGCAACTACTTGCGAAAACACCCAGGCCAAATAATAACACGATATGATGTATGCCGCCTCACAGCCAATGCACTCAGTCATACCATGTATGCCGCCTCACAGCCAATGCACTCAGTCATACCATGTATGCCGCCTCACAGCCAATGCACTCAGTCATACCACCTATGCCGCCTCACACCCAATGCACTCAGTCATATCATGGATACCGCCTCACATTCAGTGCACTCAGTCATACCATGTATGCCGCCTCACAGCCAATGCACTCAGTCATACCATGTATGCCGCCTCACAGCCAATGCACTCAGTCATACCATGTATGCCGCCTCACAGCCAATGCACTCAGTCATACCATGTATGCCGCCTCACAGCCAATGCACTCAGTCATACCACCTATGCCGCTTCACACCCAATGCACTCAGTCATATCATGGATACCGATTCACATTCAGTGCACTCAGTCATACCATGTATGCCGCCTCACAGCCAATGCACTCAGTCATACCATGTATGCCGCCTCACAGCCAATGCATTCAGTCATATCACCTATACCGCCTCACATTCAATGCACTCAGTCATACCATGTATGCCGCCTCACAGCCAATGCACTCAGTCATACCATGTATGCCGCCTCACACCAAAGCACTCAGTCATACCATGTATGCCGCCTCACAGCCAATGCACTCAGTCATACCATATATGCCGCCTCACAGCCAATGCACTCAGTCATACCGTGATTCCAGGAAATATCATTGGCAGTTTTAAAAGGACCGGCATTTACCCATTTAATGTCAGTGTGGTCACGGATGAGCAGCTGGCACCAAGCACGTCAGTGAATCCACCAAAACAACACAGCCATATTGACCAGTGTGAACAGAACACTAATGTGAAACCAACAGTGCACGGCACTGGTGACCAGTGTGAACAGAACACTAATGTGAACCCAACAGTGCACGGCACTGGTGACCAGTGTGAACAGAACACTAATGTGAACCCAACAGTGCATGGCACTGACGACCAATGTGAACCAAACACAACTGCAAACAGCAACACAGCACCCCAGCAAAATCACATTACATTAGCAAATTGTTTACATGCAAAAAAAAAACGCTTCATGCATCCATACAAACATACACACACACGTCAAACAGTCACTAGAGGGCAACCAATAACAGAAGGGAGAGGGGCAAAAGAGGTCAGGAAGAACAAAAAGCTCCATACAATGTAGGGAAACAGTTAGAAAATGATCTTGTGCCCGCCCAACACACACACACACACACACACACACACACACACACACACACACACACACACACACACACACACACACACACACACACACACACACACACACACACACACACACACACACACACACACACACACACACACACACACACACACACACACACACACACACACACACACACACACACACACACACACACACACACACACACACACACACACACACACACACACACACACATCATCATCAAATGGGACCAATGTACCTTCTGTGTAACACTTCGGCAACAGTGCAACCACTGGGTGCACCTCAGCGCGTGCACCCACGTTGTCGAGGAGTCACACAGTCAATCATTTCACTGCCCTTGCCACACATTTCTAGAAGAATAATAAAATGTACAAAAGCTGGTAGAATGATTTTCATGACCATAGGTTTATTTTTGTCCACTGTGTTTATTAATATACTTCTACTTTCACTCAAAAATATTAAATTGTTTTCACCTTTTTCCATAACAAAATGTTTCATGTCAATTCACAATGGTACAATTACACGAGTAAACAAAATGCGTTTACTCTTTAAACAATTCTCAAAATATTTGACATCATATTATTACTAGCCCCTATAGATACATTTCAACCTTGGTTTATATTTTAACTGTTTATATTATATTTTTTCATACGTAATAAATAAATTCCTTATAAAAGTAAATACTTTAAATATAACAAATGTGGGCACTGCATATGACACATGCACGCAAACGCATAAACAACTTAAAATGTCATTAAAATTTATGTTTTCTTTTAAACAAGTGAAATGTCTTTGTGGTCATTCAATCGTTTTAATTTGCACAAAGATAATAATTACAAGTTAAAATGTACGCATCTAGTTATTATTTATTACTTATGAAAAAATATAATATAAACAGTTAAAAGATAAACCAAGGTTGAAATGTATCTATAGGGGCTAGTAATAATATGATGTCAACTATTTTGAGAATTGTTTAAAGAGGAAACTCATTTTGTGTACTCGGTATTTTACCTGTAATGGGCAGGAGGGGTCACACATATCGAAATTGTCGGGGGATGGCAATTAACATGTTAGTCCAGAAGCTATGTAGGGAAGATGAAGTTGGATATGTGGATTTATGGGGAAGTTTTGTTGGGAGGGCTGATATGTACATGAAGGATGGGCTTCATTTAAGTGGAAAGGGGAGGCAGTATTCGCGGGCAAACTTTCAGAAGCAGTAGATAGTGACTTGGGTACAATGACAAATATTTTTGGAAGTAAACATTCTTTAAACGAGAAGTGCAGGGGGGTTACATAGAGGTGTCTCAAGCAGAACAAGAGGCCACTAGCACAGATAAACCAATATCAAATCATCCGAAAAACATCTCTGAAAAAGGATATAGATGCGTATGTTTAAATACAAGGAGCATAGTAAATAAGAAAAACGAATTAAACATTATGGTAGAAGATACTGACCCTCACATAATTGGTATAACTGAATCATGGGCCAACATAGATATAACATATGCTGAATTAGGACTGACAGGACATGTAATGTTTAGGAAAGATCGAATAGGAAGAAGGGGCGGGGGAGTTACTTTATATGTTAAAGAATATATTCAGGCTTATGAAATAAAACTAGAAAGGGAAGCAGATTGCGATGAAGCTGTTTGGTGCAAAATTGTTTCAGGAAATTCAAAATTAACTGTTGGATTAGTTTACCGAAGCCCAAACATAAACGAAGAGGACAACACAAAAATAAAAAACGCTATAAAGGAAGTTAGTAAAGGGGAATGTATCATAATGGGATATTTTACCATGGACACATACAATGGAATTCTCTAGAGAGTACAGGGATTGAGGGCAAACAATTTATATTTTTAATTCAGGATAGCTTTCTTACTCAGCACGTACTAGAACCAACCAGGGGAGAAAATGTATTAGATATAGTTATGTCATCACAAAAAGAATTAGTGGAGAATGTAAAAAATATTTGAACCATTGGGAAATAGTGATCATAATCAAAGACATTTTGACATCAATGTAAAATCAGAAAGTAAAAATAAGAAAACGTACAAGAGAAACTTCCACAAAGGTAACTACAAAGATATGAGAAAATACTTAGCAAAGCTAGATTGGAATAACTTGCTGATGAATAAGAACGCAATTGAATGTTGGAATATTCTAAAATATGAAATTGAGAGTATCATCGATAAATTTGTTCCCTTCCAAAAACAAGGAAAACGGTATAGAAAGAAACACTTGTCAAAAGAGGCTATTAGAAAAATAATGCTAAAACAAACTATGTGGAGGGTTTATAGCCGTACCAGAAAGGAAGAAGACTATGCAAAAATACAAAGAGGCACTTAATGCAGCTACAACTGAAATCAAACAATCTAAAAGAAGCTATGAACAAAAACTAGCATGTAACATAAAATATGACAGCAAGAGTTGTTATGCATATGTCAGGAGTAAACAAAACGTACAAGACAAGGTTGGACCTCTAGAAGACAGTGCTGGAAATATAATATCACAGGGGTTTTTAATGGCGGAAGACCTAAATGGTTACTTCAGTTCAGTGTTTACAAAAGAAGATATTAGTTCATTACCAGTTGCTGATGCTAAATTTCAGGGGGCTAAATCTGACTATTTAGGTCCGTTATTTGTAACTCCAGAATTGGTAGCTAAGAAGATAAAGGCAACGAAGGATAACAAATCACCGGGAGTGGAAGGGATTCCTCCAAAATTACTAATGGAAACAGTAGAACAGATCAGTATACCACTTGCAAGAGTATTCAACTTGTCATTAAAAAGAGGGAGTGGCTCCGTTTGAATGGAAAGAAGCAAACATCATACCATTATTTAAAAAGGGTTCGAGAAATAAGTCAGAGAATTACAGACCAGTGAGTTTAACGTCAGTGATTTGTAAATTATTAGAAAGGTTAATTAAAGACCATATGGTGGACTTCCTCGTTAAGCATAAATGATTAAATTCATCTCAACATGGATTCCTTAAAGCGAGGTCATGCATAACAAATATGTTATGTTTTTTTTGGAAGAAATCACTAAGTGGATAGACATGGGATCGCCAGAAGATATTATCTACTTAGATTTTCAGAAAGCTTTTGACAAAGTGCCACATCAAAGAGTACTACTTAAATTAAAAGGCCATGGTATCGGGGATAGCATAACTGACTGGATAGAACAATGGCTGACTGACAGAAGTCAACGAGTTGTAGTAGATGGAGAAGTTTCAACTTGGAAATCGGTTTTGAGAGGGGTACCTCAAGTATCAGTATTAGGACCTATATTATTCTTAATATATATCAATGACTTGGACGACAGTATAACAAGTAACGTACTGAAATTTGCGGACGACACAAAAATGTTTAGAACAGTTAATACAGATGGTGATAAACAACATTTACAAAGCGATCTAGACAGATTAGTGAAATGATCTGAGAAATGGCAGATGTTGTTCAATTTTGGGAAATGTAAATGCCTACATACAGGATATGGGAACTTGAATGTAAACTATAAAATGGGAGATACTGTTCTGGGTACTACTGTAAAAGAAAAGGACTTAGGAGTTACAAAAAGCGCTGATATGAAAGTTTCAGAGCAGTGTGGTATTGCAGCTTCAAAGGGTAATCAAATTCTTGGATTGATTAGAAGAAACATAACATACAAGGGAAAAAAGTTAATTATACCTCTTTATAAAGCAATAGTTAGACCTCATTTAGAATAATGTATAAAAACATGGAGACCATATAGTAAGAAGGATATAGATACGCTTGAACGCATACAAGGGAGAGCAACTAAAATCATTCCAGAACTGAGAGACCTTAGTTATGAAGAACGCCTGAAAGAATGTGGTTTAACAACTCTAGAGACAAGGAGGTTAAGAGGAGATCAGATTGAAGTTTTTAAGATATTGAATGGGTATGAAAATATTGATAGAAATATGTTTTTCTCACTTAAGAAGGATAGCAAAACTAGAGGACATTAGGTAAAAATAATATAGGATCAATGTAGATTGGACACCAGGAAGCACTCGTTCTCACAGAGGACAATAAATGAATGGAACAAATTGTCTACAGATTGTGTAACTGCTAGCAGCGTGAATATGTTTAAAAACAATGTAGACACATTTCTCAGGAGGGCGGGTTATAAGTAGATGAACATTGTTGGACTCTCGATAAGCCAATGGCTTCCTTGTCCACTTGCCATCTGGGCCTTTGGCGTGGATGGCAACTCTTTTTAGTTGCAATTATCGTTATGATACAACAAACGGCAGAGCGACATTTATGCTTTTATTGAATTTATTGTCAGTACGGCTTGCCATACATATAGGTCGAATTCCTTCAGTTTCCGGTTTCTGCGCGACATGGTTCGGACGTTCAATATTCGTTAGTTTTTCACTCAAAATAACTGTTTGAATAATTTGTTTGCATTGTATAGATAAAGTAGCTGTTGGTGATATGGTATATCGATCTCTTACACAAAATATTTCTTCAGATTTTTTTTAAACGGCATATTCTATTAAGTACGTCGAAAACTATATCGCCCAGTGCACACAGTGGCAATCCTTGCCCTGTCACAGTCAATGCAAATTATTTGTACATATTGCCCAATTTTCGCCCAGAACAAACAGAGAAAAGGCTGCACAGGCACAAACGATGTTCGTTTTCATCAAATTCGGTTCGTCATTCCGATACATCCATTCCATCAATAATTAGAAATCCCCTGCTCAGCCAGTTTAAATAACTAATGCTACCCATGCTATTGTCTTTCGTTCTCTGCAGTTCTTCTTCAAAACCTGCCGCCGCTATCCCGTTTAGATGGAACTTATCACCAAGACATCAGAAAGACGAATTAAACATTATGGTAGTAAATATATGTAATATGTTTTGTTTTTTCACAGTTTGTTTAACTTTTTCTTCCAGTGACTTTTCGACTATCAGCAATCGTCTTCAGACGATTACCCCTAGATGGCGAAACGGTAGTCATTCCACGCAGACATATAATTCTGGTGCGAGCCCTCCGCGGCCGCGCCCTGGGTGCCCTTTCAAGAGATCATCGTAAACATTTGAGTGTCTGTATCGGCCCTTATCCAGATTCACAAAAAAGACCCTGAGAAAGCATCGGTTTGCAGACTCTACATTCGAAGCAGCAGCAAAACATCTGAAAAAGAGATGCATTAATCAGCTGTCACAGATCACATGACTCAATAGAGTCAATATGCTCAATATAATAAATTTACGGATAAGAAAAACCCAAAACAGCATGAACCGATACGTTTGCAATATTATATATTTTAATCTACCTCTGCTTCTATTACCTTCCGATAGTTTCTTTATGAAGTATCTTTTCACCTATTCGAGAAACCTGACTTGTATATCTTTACATATTTGCGCGGTGTGTTTGTTCATTTGAGTATGTATGTTTTTGATATGTCAGTACTACATGTTATTATCATGTTTCAACACCAACGCATGCTGTTTACTAACATGATTTCGGTACAGACTCTGTGATTCAGCTGCATAGGGCAGCGTGAAAACTATTATTGCTCTATGTGCAGCCGACCAAAAGTTGATGAGGCCTTCCTTATTAACTCCAATTCCTTCAACCCTGATGGAAGTGCTTTGATCATATCTACAAGTCTGTTAGGCTTCGATATTTCATCAGCAATGCTCACACTCCTTGTTGTCCCACGACCCACGAGTGGTACACCTATGTCATTCCATATACTTATCGATCTCCTTTCTTAAACAGTGTGATCAATGTTGTACGTGTCCACATTCGTGGGACGTTTGCAACATCCCAGACTGAGAAAATCAAATTGTGCAGTGAGTCCTGCATTGATTTATGTTCTTAGGTGAATCGATGGCGTACATAACTAAGGCTTGGGTTGCGGTAGCTCCAAAGCATGTCGACACACCGCGGGTTTTGCGCGCTGCCCCTCTTTGGTCCATGCTACTCCGAGATTGCTTATATAATTAGGCTGATGCCTCGTTGACACACAATAAACCTGTGATCAGCTGGAAAAACTGAGCTGAAGCTTAGCGATTGCGCCATGCATGTGTCGAATATTCATGTTGTACAGATTTCAGATGGACGTTTTCAGATGGACGTTTCCTTTCGATAAGACGACATGTAACCACCAGCCAGGTTGTTGCAGGTTGGTGCCAGGCATCGGTAGGTATCGATGATTGCGTGTAGGTTCATGTGAACGTGTGAGTTTGCGTACGAGCGGGCGTCTGGGAGTGCGTAATGGTGTACGTATATACACTGATACATGTTAATTGCACATGTAAACCTACATCATTAAAATTAAGTTAAAATAAGATTACACGAGCGACTTGCTGGAATTGTTAATTTGGCCTTAATATATATATATATATATATATAATATTAAAAAAGAGCCCGCACCAATTATTATTGATAAGTATTCATATTATAAGCACGGTTGTCCGTTCACGTTGTCTAATTAATGTTGCACAATGTATCCACACAACATATATACATACTTTTTATTTCATTGTTGTATGCGAGGTATCAAACCTAGTACAGCTCAGGCATAATTTGTGTCCGTGTCTGCTAGATAAAGGGTCTGAAGACATCCAGGTGCTACCGAATGGACTGGCGTTCATCACATCGGTAAGTTATGGCGGCCGTTTGTGTTAGTTATTAATCATATGATGCTACTACTTATGTCGATCATGACGACGATAACCGTTTTCAGTGTCAGTACAATCGTCGACAACGTAGAAAACGACGACGGATGTATTTGGAATAACATGTTGATGCCATAGTAGAAAAACGCAGCGAAATCATATTATGTTTAACCTAAACACGTCTTTGTTTTTGGGCAGGGCTTCGATGCAGACATCCAGGTGCTACCGAATGGACTGGAGTTCATCACATCGGTAAGTTCTGGTGACTGTTTGTGTTAGTCATTAATCATATGATTCTAGTACTTATGTCGATGAAGACGATAACTAATTTAAATCATCGACAACGTAGACAGCAACAACGACGATAGTTGGAAAAACGTTGAGGGCGCAGTAGAGATACATAAAGAATGACAGTTGTAATTAACCTAAACTTGTGACTTTGTTGT
Organism: Lamellibrachia satsuma; assembly: GCA_033239005.1. NCBI lineage: Eukaryota > Metazoa > Annelida > Polychaeta > Sabellida > Siboglinidae > Lamellibrachia > Lamellibrachia satsuma. The sequence continues at coordinate 2,575,473 of BSQZ01000066.1, forward strand.
TGGACAGGGCTTTAAGGCACCTACATAAAGAAAGAAAGTTGTAGTTAACCTAAACTTGTGACTTTGTTGTTGGACAGGGCATTAAGGCACCGAGTCGGGGCCATATATTGCTGTTTGATTTCAAGAAGCCCACACATGGGGCCCACGCGCTCGACATCGTAGGCGACCTCGACAGATCCACATTCTCTCCTCTCGGTCTCAGCATTTGGAGGGACTACAACTGCAGTAAGTCTCAGGACGTTTTCTTTGGAATTGTCTTTGGCTATATGTAACCGTTACAGTTCTATCGTTTAACAAATAATATTTGTGTGGAAGGTTTAGTGTAGTTATATATAATAATAACTAAAATTAAAGTAATACAATAAAATTGTGTTCCAATGGAAATTAAAACTTTATAAAATTAAACATTATATATTTATTATCATTATACATATATATATATATATATATATATATATATATATATATACATACATATATATATATATATATATATATATATATATATATATATATATATATATATATATATATATATATATATATATATATAATGATAATAACTATATAATGATAATGAATGAACGATATATAATTATATATATATATATATATATAAAATATATATCATTCATTCATTATCATTATATATTTATTATCATTATATATATATATATATATATATATATATATATATATATCATTATATATTTATATATATATATATATATATATATATATATATATATATATATATATATATATATATATATATATATATATATATATATATATATATATATATATATATATATATATATATATATATATATATATATATATATATATATATATATATATATATATATATATATGAATTTATGCAACTCATCAGGTGCATAAAACTTTTTATGAAATAACCAAGGCAGGTCGTCGTTAAACTTGCCCTGGGTGTCCGAGACTACACCGGAACTATTTGGCCAAATAAATTGTATTACTCTGCGCTAGCCAGCCAATCACGGCTTAGCGTAAACCAGTTCAAACCGGAGCCAGTAGCTTGAATCTTTCACTCCTGATTCAGTTTCTGCATTGCGAAGTTGTGACTAAAATTTGTCTCTCGAAATATTTTGTTTTTTACCAAACGTTTTCAAATACGTTTTGAGATTCCACACTTCGATCTGCGCCTACTGACTTGCAGGAGGAAAATCGCCTCAACACTCGTTTCAGCTGAGTATCGTTTCATTTGTTATTACTTCGTCGGTTGCCTCGTGGTTAATTTGCTCTTGTTTCGTTTTATGTTTAAACTTCCCGCAATCGGCCATTCAATATGTCGGCGGCGAAGTCAGATTTAACAAGATTTAACAAGATTGCCATCTCGAACAAGTTCCAGATGGCAAGTGGACTAGGAAGCCATTGGTTTATCGAGAGTCCAACAATTTTCTCATCTATGTGTAGCCCGCCCTTATCAGATATCTGTCAATTCTATTTTTAAACATATTCACACTACTAGCATTAACACAATCGTTTGGCAGTTTGTTCCATTCATTTATCACCCTCTGTGAGAATGAGTACTTTCTCATGTCCAACCTACACTGCTCCTTAACTAATGCTGCTTTGTGTCCTCTGGTTCTACTGCCTTCTTTAAGTTTGAAGAACATATTCCTATCAACATCCTCATAACCGTTCACTATTTTAAACACTTCTATTTGGTCTCCTCTTAGTCTCCTGGTCTCTAGTGTTGTCAAACCACATTGTAATAAGCGACTTTCGTAACTAAGGTCTCTTAATTCTGGAAGTTAGTTGCTCTTCGTTGTATTCTTTCTAGCTTATCTATGTCTTTTTTACGATATGGCCTCCATGCTTGAATACAATATTCCAAATGTGGTCTAACTATTGCTTTGTACAGGGGTACAATTAGATGTTTCTCCTTATACGTGATAGTTCTCCTAATTAGGCCTAGAATTTGATTTCCTTTCGAAGCAGCAATCCCACATTGCTCTGAAACTTTCATGTCAGCATTAAATGTTACTCCTAAATCCTTTTCTTGTGTGGTTCTACCTAGTACAGCATCCCCATTTTATATTCCTCGTCCATATTTCCATGTCCTATGTGTATACATTTACACTTCCCAAAATTTAATAACATTTGCCATTTTTCTGATCATTTAACTAATTTTTCTAGATCATCCTGTAAATTTTGTTTATCTGTATCATTAGTAACCTTTCTGAATACCTTTGTGTCATCTGCAAATTTGAGTACTTTGCTAGATATGTCATCATCCAAATCATTTATATATATTAAAAACAGTATAGGGCCTAACACTGATCCCTGTGGTACCCCACTCAAAACAGATTTCCAGTTTGAAATCTTACCATCTACTATTACTCTCTGTCTTCTGTGTGTAAGCCACTTTTCTATCCAGTTGATTACATCATTGCCTATACCATGGGCTTTTAGTTTAAGTAACAATCTTTGATGTGGCACTTTATCGAAATCTTTCTGAAAATCTAAGTAGACAACATCCACTGGTGACCCGTGATCTACCCACTTTGTAATTTCTTCTAAAAAACATAAGAGATTGGTTAGACATGACCTTGCTTTTAGGAATCCATGTTGAGATGTATTCATTAATTTATGTTTTATGAGGAATTCCACCATGTGGTCTCTAATTAATGTTTCAAGTAATTTACATACAACTGATGTTAAACTCACTGGTCTGTAATTTGCTGGCTTCTTCCTCGATCCCTTCTTAAACAGCGGCGTAATGTTTGCTTCTTTCCATTCTGAAGGAACTATTCCTTCTTCTAGTGACAAGTTAAATAAGTTTGCAAGTGGTGTACTAATTTGATCAACAATTTCCTTTAGCAGTTTTGGTGGTATCCCATCAACTCCAGGTGATTTATTATCTTTCATCTTCTTAATTTTCTTTGCTATCATTTCAGGAGTTACAAATAACTGCCCTAAATATTCTGATGCATTGCCCTCAAATTTAGTCAATGGAACTGGAAGTGAGCTGATATCTTCTGTCGGATCTAGATGTGCTTGTGCTTGGGCATAGCCATGCGTATTGGTTGGGCGCGTTCATAGAATCTGCGGGTCTACTTGACGACTTAGAAAGACTAGGTCATACATGCACAGTTCGTTTTATGGGTCGAAGGGGAGCGTCCATTAGAACTTTCCGAGAACCGGCGACCATGACCCGGATTTCTGCCCGCGTCCCCGACATTGTCATTACCCTCCTTGGGGGCAACGATCTAGATGGGAAGTTTCCCCCACCTCCAGAAGCAGTGGGGTCGCAACTAGGTACATTAGGCGATGAATTGTTAGCGTCAGGTTTGTCTTTGCCAAATCGAGCCCCGCAAGAAATGGCGCCATTTCGATTTTGATAAGGGTGCAGCTCGCGTTGCATCCGCTAATACTGCGTTACAGTCAGCATGTGAGGGGTGCCGTGGTCTGTTCTACTGGAGCCATAAGTACCTTTGGAACAGCCCGGCGAAAGTTTTCCGCCAAGATGGCGTGCATTTATCCGATATAGGAAATTTCCGGCTTTTCCGCAGCATTCGGGGGGCAATTTTCAGAGCAGTTTGTCGGATTGTCCAACAGCTGACTGAAGCCTAAGTCGTTACACTATTCGCTAACCCCACGGAATTCAGACCAAGTTGTTTTCCGTTTCACCCTCACTAGTTCGGGTATTTAACTTAAAAATTATCGACTTTTGTTAAATCACCAATATCCCGTGCACCGGTTAAGCCCTGCCCCCCTCCCGGGTTACTTTAATTAACATGCAAATTTAGCCACATTCAATATACATTTCATTGTCGAGCGCTAATTGCTGGTAAGGTATTCATAATTAAGGGGTTTTTATTACACGTTTTAGCCTTATTACAGTCTGAAAAGCATTCGCTTCACTACCAATGATAACTCAATAATCACGATGACTCTTCGTTATTTTGTATGTCATTCGTGGACATCGTTCCACTTTTTATATATGTCACCATGGGTGAGGTTCCCATATTCTTTCACATTGACACACACCCAGTTATGCATCTCCAAGTTTTAATTTCCATTGGTACACCATTTCAATTTAGAACTAAATAAGGACCACCCTAAAAATGTGTGTGTGTGTATATATATATATATATATATAATACATTTTATTATTATTGCGCCGTATATCCGGATATAAAACTTTTTCAGATGATTATTTGGTTATTTCTTAATGGATTGTTATATATATATATATATATATATATATATATATATATATATATATATATATATATATATATATATATATATATATATATATATATATATATATATATATATATATATATATATATATATATATATATATATATATATATATATATATATATATATATATATACACACACACGCACATTTATTAGGTTGGTACTTGCTTTTAAGTTTTTAATTTCCATTGGTACACCATTTAGTTTGATAACTAAATAAGGACCACCCTAATAAATGTGTGTGTGTGTGTGTGTGTGTGTGTGTGTGTGTGTGTGTGTGTGTGTGTGTGTGTGTGTGTGTGTGTATATATATATATATATATATATATATATATATATATATATATATATATATATATACACGCACATTTATTAGATTGGTACTTGCTTTTAAGTTTTTAATTTCCATTGGTACACCATTTAGTTTGATAGCTAAATAAGGACCACCTTAATAAATGTGTGTGTGTGTATATGTATATATATATATATATATATATATATATATATATATATATATATATGCGTACCAATTTAACACGTTACAGACGTGATCTACATATTTGTTGGCAACACTCGCGGGGGCAGAAAGGATACGGTGGAGAAGTTTCGCTACGACGAGAATAGACGACAGTTGCACCACTTGCGAACATACAGTGACCCGACCATCATACAGTCAGTGTTTATAAAAATGCATGTCGTTAATCAATATCAATCAACGCCTTGTAAACCATTCGGAATTATGTAAGCGTGCAACAGGTGTGGTAAGCTGCTACATGCTTTGAAAGAATTGTAATCGAATTCAGGCTTATGTCATAATTCTTATGTTATAATGAGTCATTTCCGTATGGATAATTACAACTCATACACTTCCTACTGGGGCCTTGACAAACTGTATATATTGTATATATGGGGACTCTTCGAAGGTTTATCCACAATTAAATGAATATTTCAATGTCATCGCTGTTTTCATGTGCACATTCAGCCCCAGTGACATTGTGGCGACGGGAGAAGACAGTTTCTACTTCACAAACTACTACAAGTTCGACTTTAAAGTGGAGTTTATTTGTCGACTCAGTGTTGGCAATGTCGGCTTCTACGATGGCACCAGGGGGCATATTCTGCTACCTAGACGTAACATCCCGATTAGTTTAAACGCATCACCGGATTACAAGTATGTGTCCGAGTTGTGTTGTCTATCCATAGTTGCCCATGTTTAGAACGAAACAAAAGTTATATTTCTGGTTTACTCGAATGTGTTCTAAAATTTGAAGATTCCGGTCATTACTCCGTGGACTGTTAAACACCGCTACCGATAAACGCATGCACAGTTCTATGCATATTGGATAACATAGACTACTCGTGACGTATTAAATGATGCCGGAATATACATAAAAACAACATATGGCTATAACCTACTGACAAGTTTAGGAATAGGTGTAATCAAATATGTTTTCATATGGCTAGACAATATTGCCATATTTCGACACTCGTAACGTTGGGCGATCAAACAATATGACACGTCCCATGAAATCGAGAAGTTATGTGTTCAACAAGCTTTTCCCAGTAAACTGATGGCATGATATTCTTAATTGTAGTTGGAAATGGTTATGCTTAGTAGCTATTATAAGTGCATATACCAAAATCCATAAATTTTGCTCCCCTTAAATGCGGTTTTACGATTTACACTCGTTATATTAGCGAAGTTTCCCAAAAAAAGCTAAACCTTCAAGTTTTTTTTGTTGCGGCGCCCGCCTAAATTTTTCGCCTCCAAATATTAGTGGTAAATGTTTTGCTCACCCAATACGCCGAACTATATAACAATTCGTGTGTCATAAAAAAAATTAATATAATCTTAAATGTTGCAGTGGAGTTTCCAGATGGTAATTGCAACAATAAGGATTAAAAAAAAAATTATGAATTCCCGTGGATTTGTAATTTCTGATAAATGAAGTAATGCGTTCTCTGCAACTTTTTTTTAGAAAGGATCAGGTCTGAGAACATTTTATATGATATGTTCGAACACCACAACCCTTCATCCATGCGCAACTATCATGTAAATGTATGTAAATGCCAGAGGTTGTTAGTTGCACTCATTGCTCGTGTTTCGTGTTGCTCGTCGCTGACCGCCAATGAAGGTAGAATTGATGCAACTATCATGTCATATTAATGCCAGAGGTTGTTAGTTGCATTCATTGCTGGTGTTTCATGTTGCTAGTCCCAGACTGCCAGTGAAGGTAGAATTGATGCAACTGAGCATATTGTAGAATCTCACTTTTACTAAAATGTGTACTGATAAGTTACGTATTAAGATTTATACCACATGTTACAGATACGTATACCTGTCGGAGATAGGAGGGAAAAGTTTGAGTATTTACACCAGGGAATCGGACAACAGTTTGACATTGAAGCAGGTAAGGCGTGTGACAAATGTATGCCATAAAGGCGACGGATGACAGTGACACATATGGCTACTTTCAACGGTGACACTTTTTTGAGTCACTGTCACGGCTGTCGTCAATCATTCTCAAAACGAGTCACGGTTCTGTTTCTACATGTATTAAACTGGATAATGTATGCAACAACCACTCCCATTGTGATTTACAATTGCCCATCCTATGGAACCGTTTAAATTTGTTGAATTTGTCACAACAATATGTGTTAAACAACTCCATTATATTACCATACATATCTTCTTCGACTAGAGTGATCCATCAAGATGCTTAATCATATCGATTATCTTATGTAAGATTCCGCAGCTCTACATGATTTTTTAAAGGCTCCTTCGATGCGCGGAAACAAAGGCCTTTTCGAAGTCCACGAAAGAGATGTATACAGTTCTCTGTCGCTCCACTACCTGCTCTCTTACATTTCGCAGAAAGAAGATATTTAAACTGTATATCTTCTTTCTGAAGTTTTCTAGCTAATATCTCAATTGATATTTAACTCAGTCTTTTATTCTGTCCATAATCACTCTTCCGAACACTTCCTTGTCTTTGATACTTCGTTTTTTCCATTAAATGTTCCGAATAACCTAATGCGTTCTCTATTGTAGTCTAAAATGTTCCGAATACCATAATGCTTTCTCATGTTCAGAATAACCTAATGCGTTCTCTATTGTAGCGTAAAATGTGTGATATGATATGTTTGAACTATGGTTGACAGTTACTTTGTTGTTTGCACTTCGCAATAATATAATATTCAGAGGGGCTAAATAATATTGCGCTACAAACTGAAGATATTCCGCTTTTCGTAGTGTGAGGACGATAAATGATAGCTTCGGCCCCCTTTCGCGACGAGGAGTGTGGAAGGGGGTTTCCCTACTTGTGAAATAATGCTTTAGATGGAATAAATCTATAGATGGTAAGATTATGTAAATACGGAATATACAGCGGTGGACTTGGCACCTCTGTAATATATGTCGGTGCATAAACATCGAGAATGTGTAGTTGTTGACGTTTCAAGTTTCGACATGTTATTCTCGAATGACAATTGGACGTTAGTTAGTTAGCTAGTTATTGGTTTGGTTAGTTAGTTAGTCAGTCATACATATAGTGTGATTCAGGTGGTTCCGCTGGGAACCTTGGCTGGAAACATCAATGTTGACATGGTTTCTGGACACTTGTGGGTGACGGGGCAACCGGACGCCCAGACGCTGTTGAACCACCTGCAACCGCCTCATACCGTCAGGACGCCTTCGCAGGTACGTTGAACTCGACGTAATAAATTCAGTACGGGCAATTTTATTTTATAAAGCAGACGATTCACTTAATAGGCGCGTTTTAGGACAGTTGCAACAGGGAGTGATTCAGTCCAAATCATTTTAGGCATATGTATTTGAATAATTCAGCATAATGTTTTTATTGAGGACAATACCGATGCCTTCCCTGTCCATGTATAACATTTCCGGCATTTCATATCCATGTAACTGAACCACGGGCATGCATGTATGTGATATGCAATTGTACTTACTTATGCGTGCGTGTTTGCGAACGTGTGCTCGTCTGGTTTCGTATGTGTCGTATGTGTTTGTTTGCATTCGGAAATAGTTGACCCTCTTAATTTATATATGTGTCATACACGAGACGATAACAATGTCTGCTACAATCTTAACTTCTGTGAATTATAGTCGTTATATATTCGTCGTCTTTCCGCTGTCACATTCGCTGTCCAATGTCTTCATTATTGTTCTCTTTATCTCCACAATATACTGGAATTATTAAGTATCTGACTGCAATTTTACGTCATGTTCCTCGGTGCAGGTGCTGCGGCTGACGTTGTCAGAAGACTCAAAGGTGACAGACATTGCGGAGGTGTACTGCGACGACGGACGACAAATCTCTATGGCAAGCGTCGCTGTTCACTTCGGCCGATATACGCTAATTGGTAGCCTCTTCACTAAATTGCTTCTTTGTGAAGTATATAAGGCATAAGTGATGCAGTTGTTATTGCTTAATTTGGTGTACGAGCAATTGGTTGTCACATGTATGCCGACTACGAATAAAGATTAATTGGTCTTTACAAATACTGCCATTTCGTACTGTAATATGTATATTTCTGAGTTGTGTATACATTTAGGAATAAAACGTTATAATATCAATGGACCTACCCGAAATATTACAGATCCAACATACCTAAATTGCAGAATTGTCTTACGTTAGTAATTATCATCATTTATACACGTTTATATTTCCAACAATGCCTAACAGTACGGACGTAAAGAATACATAAATATGAATAGTCTACATTTGTGTGTGTGTGTATATATATGTATATATATATATATATATATATATATATATATATATATATATATATATATATATATATATATATATATATATATATAAATATATATATATATATATATATATATATATATATATGTATATATGTATGTATATATATATATATATATATATATATATATGTATACATATATATATATATATATATATATATATATATATATATATATATATATATATATATATATATGTATATATATATATATGTATATATATATATATATATATATATATATATATATATATATATATATATATATATATATATATATATATATATATATATATATATATATATCCCATCAATGTAATAAATGTGATCTAACCAAGCATAGTTAAATCTTCACAAGTAGGTTTTTTTTCTGAAATTGTGTGTTGGTGTGCACACAATAGATATGGTAATATTTTAAAAGTGGGATACTTTCATAAACATACAAGCGTTTATAACTTAGTAATGTATAATGCTGGTGTGTCGTGGCTTGTTTAAGCTAGCACGAACATATATAGTATAATCAACTAATAAACACATCGGACAACACATCGGAGAGAACTATGAATGGTGTGCCAGCTAGTTATCTTTGCGCCGTTTGCGTCCTACAAATGAAATAGATGGCGAAATCAGCTCGTACAGTGAGGCAGTCGGTTGATTGTGCAATTAAATTATCTCAAATGTGTGTCTCGCCTATTCAACGCACTAGTTCTTAAGTTTTCCGTGGATGAAAGATTTGGCGTCGATTTATGGGGATGTTTTGTTCAGAGAGAAGACTATGCTGCTGCGGTTGCATCTTTAGTACCCGTCCATTCAACGTTTCTTTCGGCATCCGATTACAAACACTTTTTAGAGTCGTTTATTTTAGTAGTGTTCTCAGTAAACTAGATTCACCTTACTTTAGTAGTTTTTATTTCTTTCTAGTGCTGAAGTTAGTGTTGAAATGCCAGCGATCGATGCTGAGTGAGGATCGCCGCGTCAAGTTTTGCATATCGATTTTCACTTGTTTTTCGGATGTTTCATTCATCAAATTAAGCACAAGTCCAACACCAATAACAACATCACATTTATTCCATTGCTTAACCATACATTAAACACTTGAATACGACATTCACATAAATAATGTTTAATGATAAGTCAACCAACCATCTCTCAATGCCACCTTTTGATAATACAGATAATGCATGTAAACACGACTGCAGTTGTGTTGTACGCAGCGTTGTGTAGGACTCGCCATACACAAACCGAGTCTTATATGCCAACAGTTTTTCTGCCGACAACTATTTGGCAACTAATCATCTGCTGTATGAAAGTTTCAGAGCAGCTTTAAATGGTAATGTTTTGTTTGTTTAGTAGAACATAAAAATATCTAATTATACCTCTATATAAATCAATAGTTATGTCTCATTTAGAGGTATGTATATAATGTTGGAGACCATAACATAAGCAGGATATAAATGTATACACTTGAAAGAGTACAGAGGAGAAGAACTAAAATTATTCCAGAACTGAGATACCGTAGTTAAAGCAACACTGAATTAATGTGGTTTAGCAACCCTGGAGACAAGACTGTTAAGAGGAGATAAAATCCAAATGTTCAAGATATTAAATGGGTATGAACATATTGATAGACTAATTTTTTTCACTCAAGAAAGATAACAGAACTAGAGGACAAGAGGAAACATTAGTAAAACATCAGTGTAGATTGGATATCATGACGTACTCATGCTCACAGAGGGCAATAAGTGAATGCAATAAAATACGTTCAAATTGTGTAACTGTTAGCAGCTTGAATATGTTTAAAAAACATTTCTCAGGAGGTTGTTGTGAAAAAACGACATATTTGTTCGTGAATATGGGAAGCGAAAGTCGCTCAAGAGAAATATATAGGGAACTTTACCTTATATATCTATTGTCATTCGGGTCAGTTTAGTAAACACGACTATAGAGTGCATGCATCTGGATAAATCGCTATTCTAGAATGGCTGCCAAATGAAGGCATTAACTAGAATATTTTTTTTATATTATTAAAGACAGATCGGATAGACAACAAAGTCACGGACACCTACTTACAATCCGTGGATGTGTTTATGCCATTTGTACAGTTACGTCTTGCCAAGACATAGTGCCCCTGGAGATATCGTAGAAGCTGACATTTCCAAGACGAAGACCGGTATTCAACTCGAAGATGAAATTGAAATTGTTGAACTGTTGGTAACACTTCATTAGCGCATAATCCTGTAGATAGATAAGCTCTTTACAATAAGATAACACTTACATAAAAAAAAACAATTATGCTTATAATCCAGATACGAAAATATATATATATAATATTGTCAATTATTAAATATATATATATATATATATATATATATATATATATATATATATATATATATATATATATATATATATATATATATATATATATATATATATATAACAAGTTGAACATATGGGTTTTTAAATTTCGTTTAAACGTATGTTGTTCCTTAGTGGAACAACATAAGCTGCCACATCAACAGGCAGCCGATTCCAGAGTTGGGGTGCCGAAATCACAAAGGCATGTCTCCCAATCACAAGCTTTGACATCTGTACACAGCGCCTGTCATAGTCTGTTATCACGGTGGTGCACATGTACCAGCTCAGCGTACCAGGCCACTTACACTTTTAAATACAGTTACTAATATTTGAAATTCGATGCGATGACGCATCGGTAGCTAATGCAGCTCCCGCAATACAGGGGTTATATTGTCAAGTTGCCGTGTCTTAGCTACCAAGAGGGCAGCACTGTTATGGATCTGCCGTAGGCGTTCGATTTGTGCAAGCGGCAGTCCTATCAAAAGCGAATTGCAATACTCCAGCTGTGATGTTTGAACCGCTCACCTTGTAGTATATGGTGCTAGATAACGCCGAATTGACGATAGCCTGCGAAGATGGTAGTTGCAACTGGCACAGAGAGGTCCATAATTACACTCAGATTTCGAACAAGCGTAGCAGAAATGATATTGCTACTCCCAACACTGAATAGGCAGGAAACAGCATTGCTTTGTTTGTTTGGAGATGAAGCGTATTGCTTCCATTTTGCCACCATTTAACGTCAGTCGATGCAGCAACATGCACTTTCGTACTTCTCTTATGCATCCGACTAGACGACCCACCTATCATTCTTTGTCACTTTCGATGTTAGGGTTAAACGACACACACACATACACACACATACAGACACATACACACATACATACACATGTATATATATATATATATATATATATATATATATATATATATATATATATATATATATATATATATATATATATATATATATATATATATATATATATATATATATATATATATATATGTCATCAGCATATGTATGATAGCTAGAACCGTAACCGTGCATCTGATGTATGCGATTAATCGGAGCAAAATAAATCGTGAATAGAATGGGCCCAAGTACAGAATCCCGTGGCACTCCACACCACAGTGGATCACATTCATAATGACGCACCGTCAATTTAAACACGATGTTTCCGTCCATCCAAATATGACCTAAACCACGTTAATGCTGGACCCTGTATCCCACATTCGCATTCGAACAAGAACATAATCAACCGCTTCTGATAAGTACAACATGACCAACATAAGTAAACATTTGTCATCTAAAGCTGAATCAATGTCATATTGACATTTGAGTAATGCGGTTTCCGTGCTGTGCTTTGCCTTGTAAGCAGGCTGATACTGTTCTTCCAAACCGTTGTTATTGAGGTGGTGTACTAGCATTCTCACTGCCATTGTTCTCAATTATTTTGCTGATAAACGAAATGTCCGACACACGTCGATAGTCCTTCAGTTCATCCACATGTAACGTTTATTTTGTTAGCAAAGGAATCACACTTGCAGATCCCAGTGCCTTGGGGAATACGCCTTGTTGGAAAATTGCATTCACAATGAAAGGCCACAATGAAATTCAGATGTATAGACGCAGATTGTTCTAGCAAATCAGTTACATCATCTGTACATCACCGGTACATCACCGGTACATCATTGCTTCAAGTACTGCAAAAATATAACACTTTAAAGGACAAATTAATTTAAGACACTGTTGAACTTATGCTACAACTTATATATATATATGGTATCTAGGGGCGATGTTTAAAATAAAATATATGAACATAATACATAACACAGGGGCACAGCTTGGGTGGAAAATAAACCTAACTATTACATATACGGACGCTAGAGGCACTACGTGGGAGTATATGGGTGAATGCATTGCACACTCTGTATCTAAATGCAGTACTTAGGATACATTCAGGTCAAGTGAATGCATATAGAATCGGTAGGAAATTTCAGGTCAATGCTCATAATGTATAGAGTCGCTGGGGTCGTAAACTGTTACATACAGATTCGCTAGGGGTGCTGCTTGGAGGGAATACATATCAACATATTATATATATACATAATATATACTGATGATAGGGACATTGTTTGGAAGCGCACCTGGAAATGGCTCCGAAAAAAGCGAGTGGATCCGGTCACCACTTTCCACATTCAGTGTATTTTTATTCAACAGAGGCGCTGCAAATTAGTGGACAGACTGTACCTGACATGTTGCCGCTACAGGAAGCTGATGATTGCGCAAGCGCAGCTAGATCACGTTTATAGTTGGGTTTATGCCTAGTTTTATACCCGGCTAAGTGCAATAAAATCCATATAAACGCAGCACATACTCTGTGTGGAAGCCTTTCTGCATAGTTAAACACCTGGTTAAAATTACTAAAGAAAGGTCGAAAGTTAAACAAATTGACGTTTAAATGCTACACAGTACATAATAAAAGCGGCACCTACATAGCTAAATACGCGATTCAAGCAACACAATTATTTGTATTAGTATCATAAATAAATTATGAAGAAATTGTAAAGGAATAGGCCGCCACATACATTAATAGTCATTGGCACTGATCCCTTCACTGATATTTTGTACTTATTTTTGCCTTTTCGCTTTACAAATTAGATTAATTTCAGACACTAATATACCCAAATACAAAAGCCGTCCTCGTAAGTAATTTAGCAATCACATTGTACACGAGCAACAAGAAGTGGCACCGAAAACCGGCAGTGATCCTAAGATTAACAGATTCGTGTCATTGTACCAGACCGGCGCTAAAACAGGTCGCATACATTTCATCTAGAATATGCTACTTCGGGTAGTTAGTTGTTACACATTCGCAACCGAATAAATGCGCAGTGCGATTACATACATTTTAACACGCACATTATAAGAAGTAACATTGCGCATGTGCTCCGGGTGTTTTGGGGCGCTGTTTCTACGAAAAGTAGTTCTAGACTGGTGACTAGGGGTGCTGGTTGCGCAAGAATAGTTCACCAGGAGGCGCTTATGCGTGTGCAACAACATATGGCGTGTTCGAAATGGTCAGTTTACTTGGCACTAGGGCCGCTTTTTCCTGA
>BSQZ01000066.1:2595000-2687500 GCA_033239005.1 Lamellibrachia satsuma
AGAAACATAGAGGAGATAGGGTGTACACAACTGAGACTGATAAAAGCATAGCCTTCCTAGACAAACTCATATTCAAGCACTCTTCGTTGTACATTGCCTGGATAATGAGAGTGAAATCGATGTTACTTGAATCAAGGGAGAAGAAAACCGATGGGACAAAGGAAGGAATATCGGTTGATGGTATGGTAAGGGCAGAAATTAAAGTACTGAAGCTCGTTGAGAGACAATCATTCAATGAAGAATTCGATACCCTGCTTATGAAAATTGTTGACGAAGCATCAAAACAACGACAACAGTTCAACAGGACCAACTCGATATGTCGTCTTGATTCCGTGATGTCGGAAGACGGAATAATCCTTGTAGGTGGACGCTTGAGAAACGCTAAGCATCCTATCATCCTAACAAAAAAACACCCTGCCGTAGAAGCCATCAAACGTGACTGTCACGAAGCATGTGGTCATTCAGGACGTGAAGATGTGATGTCTTTGGTGCGTGAAAGGTTTTGTATATTGGGTGGCAGGTCTACGATTCGAAGCATAATTAGAGAAAATACACGCGAATTCATGCGTACAAAAGATGACGGACTTGTAGATTGACATAAGGTGAACCGCCCTTCATTTACACAGGCGTTGACTACTTTTGGACCATTCCTCGTCATACAGGGACGCAGCACCGTTAAGCGTTACGGGTGTGTCTTCACGTGTTTGGCCGTTCGAGCAAACCACATTGACATTGCACACTCGTTCGACACTGACTCGGTCGTATACGCCTTCCAAATGTTAATTAGCAAGTAGCAGAGATTTGTTCAGTCAATGGAACATACCTCGTTGGCGGAGAACGTTAGTTTCGTAAAGCTATCAAAGAATGGAACAAGGACCAAACACAAAAAGCATGGTTCAATGGGAAATGTGCTTACATTTTAACCCACCGACAGCGTCGCATATGGGAGGCAGTTGGGCGCGCATGATCAGCGCTTTAATTCGAGTGCAGATCATGGAAGATGATAGCTTGGCCAATTTCACGTGTTCAGCAGAAGCAATTATCAACAACCGACCACTGACGGTTTTCTTAATTGAACACAAAGACCCGGAATCACTGACGCCAAATCATCTTCTCTTGCTTAGAACAGGGCCATCATTTCCACCTGGCAAGTTTGTGAAGCAAGTCTTGTACTGCAGGAGGAGATGGCGTCGGATTCAGTAGCAGAAACCTTCTGGCGGAGGTGGACCAATGAGTATTTGCCATCCCTACAACAACGACAGAAGTGGTCTCAACAACAACTAAACGTCGAAGTGGGGGACATTGTGTTGCTAAATAAATACACCCAACGAAACTTGTGGCAAATGGGTCAGTTAACGATGATGAACTTATGCGGCCAGTCCAAGGCAAGCTCAGCACGACATCCTCCAGGCGTCCAATTAGTAAGATATACCCACTGGAGAGTGTTAGTGAATGATGTCAGTGTGTGGTCAGCAAAGGTAACATTAAGATGGCTGGTGGCACAAATATATACATATGGAATGCCACGTTGTTGCCAGAAGTTAACCACTATGCACTAGACGTAAGGTTTGCCATGTTAATTCATGGTATGATGTATTAATATGTCAATTTATATTCCGTCTTGGTATAGTGTTTGATATAAATGTCCGTTGGTTTATTGATGGACCGGTGTTAAGGACGGAATGTATTATTTTTGGTTGGAAGAATGTTACCAAGTGGGTGCCTCCCTCTGGTGGAGTTGGTTTGGTTCCCTGGCAGCGCCATCTGCGTGAATTAGTGGGAATTCGTGACTAGACCTCGAAAATCTGTTGACAGGCCAAATTGTAAGTACCTTGTTTGGTCGCATTATTTCTTTAATAGTTACATATGATTTGATTGTGTTACTGTTTGCCGTCTTTTTAACAATACAACATAAGGTTTATGTAATGTGAATTAGGCAGTAGACAGTGGCATTGGTAGCATATCAAATATTTTAGGTAGTAAACACTATTTAAACTAGAAGCGCAGGGGGGTTACTTAGAGATGCCTCAATCAGGTCAAGAGGCCACTAGTACAGATAAACCAATAACAGAATGTTCGAAAAACAGGTATGAAGCAGGTTATACATGCGTGTGTTTAAATGATAGAAGTATAGTAAATAAGACAAAGGAATTAAACATTATGGTAGAAGATATTGACCCTCACATAATTGGTACAACCGATTCATGGGCCAACACAGACATTACAGATGTTGAATTAGGATTGACAGGATACTTAACGTTTAGGAGAGATCGAATAGGAAGAAGGGGAGGGAAGTTATGTTATACGTTAAATAATATATTCAGGCTTATGAAATAAATTTAGAAAGCGAACCAGATTACGACGAAGCTGTTTGGTGCAAACTAGTTTCAGGAAATTCAAAACTAAAAATTGGATTAGATTACCGAAGTCCAAACATAAACGAAGAGGATAGCACAAAAATACAAAGTGCTATAAAGAAAGTGTGTAAAGGGGAATATATCATATTGGGAAACTTTAACCATGCCACGTACAATGGAAATATCTAGAGAGTACAGGTGTTCAGGACCAACAATTTATATTTTTAATTCAGGAGAGCTTTCTTACTCAGCACGTACTATAACCTACCAGGGTGGAAAATGTATTATATATATATATATATATATATATATATATTTATCATCACAAACATAATTAGTGGACAATGTAAACACACATGAACCATTGGGTAACAGTGACCATTTAAGAAGGGATCGAGGAACAAGCCAAAACATAACATACCAATGAGTTCAATATCAGTTGAATGGAAATTACTCGATACATTAATTAGAGACCACATGGTGGAACTCCTTGTAAAACATGAATTAATAAATATATTTCAACATGGGTTCCTAAAAGCAAGGTTATGTCTAACTAACCTCTTATGTTTTTTTTGGAAGAAATTACAAAGTGGGTAGATGACGGGTCACGAGTGGATGTTGTCTACTTATATTTTCAGAAAGCTTTCGATAAAGTGCCACATCAAAAATGTTTACTTAAACTAAAAGCCCATGGCATAGGTAATGATGTAATCAACTGGAGATAAAAGTGGCTTACACACAGAAATCAAAGAGTAATAGTATATGGTGAGATTTCAAACAGGAAATATGTCTTGAGTGGGGTACCACAGGGATCAGTATTAGGCCCATACTGTTTTTAATATATATAAATGATTTTGAAGATGACATATCTAGCAAAGTACTCAAATTTGCAGATGACACAAACATATTCAGAAAGGTTACTAATTATACAGATAAACAAAGTTTACAGGATGATCTAGATAAAAAATTAGTTAACTGGTCAGAAAAATGGCAAATGCTATTACATTTTTGGAAGTGTAACTGTAAATACATAGTACACGGAAACATGGACGAAGAATATAAAATGGGGGATGCTGTACTAGGTAGAACCACAAAAGAAAATACTTAGGACTAACATTTATTGCCGACATGAAAGTTTCAGAGCAATGAGGGATTGCTGCTTCGAAAGGAAATCAAATTATAGGGCTAATTAGGAGAACTATCATATATAAAGAGAAACATTTAAGTGTACCCCTGTACAAAGCAATCGTAAAAAGAACATAGACAAGCTAGAAAAGAATACAACGAAGAGCAACTGAAATGATTCAATAATAGAGATACTTTAGTTAAGAAAGTCGCCTATTACAATGTGGTTTGACCACAATAGAGACCAGGAGACTAAGAGGAGACCAAACTGAAGTGTTTAAGATAGTGAACGGTTATGAGGACGTTGACAGGTATATGTTCTTCAAACTTAAAGAAGGCAGTAGAACCAGATGACACAAAGCAGATTTAGTTAAGGAGCAGTGTAGGTTGGACATGAGAAAGTACTCTTTCTAACAGAGGGTAATAAATTAATGGAACAAATTGTCAATTGATTGTGTTAATGCAGTGTGAATATATTTAAAAATAAAATTGACATATATTTGATAAGGGCGGGATACGCATAGATTAGAAAATTGTTGGACTCTCGATAAGCCAATGGCTTCCTTGCCAACTTGCCATCTGGAACTTGTTTTTTGGGGATGGCAATCTTGTTCAATCTTGTTAGATCTTGTTAAGATTTGCAATCCAAGCCAAAGGCCCAGATGGCAAGTGGACAAGGAAGCCATTGGCTTATCGAGAGTCCAACCATGTTCATCTACTTATAACCCGCACTCCTGAGATATGTGTCAACCTTGTTTTCAAACATATTCACGCTGCTAGCAGTTACACAATCTGTAGAAAATTTGTTCCATTCATTTATTGTCCTCTGTGAGAACGATTGCTTCCTGATGTCCAATCTACATTGATCCTTTACTAATTTTACCTCATGTCCTCTAGTTCTGCTATCCTTCTTGAGTGAGAAACACATATTTCTATCAATATTTTCATACCCATTCAACATCTTAAAACTTCAATCTGATCTCCTCTTAACCTCCTTGTCTCTAGAGTTGTTAAACCACATTCTTTCAGGCGTTCTTCATAACTAAGGCCTCTCAGTTCTGGAATCATTTTAGTTGCTCACCTTTGTATGCGTTCAAGCGTATCTATATCCTTCTTACGATATGGTCTCCATACTTGTATACAGTATTCTAAATGAGGTCTAACTATTGCTTTATAAAGAGGTATAACTAACTTTTTTCCCTTGTATGTTATGTTTCTTCTAATCAATCCAATAATTTGATTACCCCTTGAAGCTGCAATACCACACTGCTATGAAACTTTCATATCAGCGCTTATTGTAACTCCTAAGTCATTTTCTTTTACAGTAGTACCCAGAACAGTATCTCCCATTTTATAGTTTACATTCAAGTTCCCATGTCCTGTATGTAGGCATTTACATTTCCCAAAATTGAACAGCATCTGCCATTTATCAGACCATTTCACTAATCTGTCTAGATCGTTTTGTAAATGTTGTTTATCACCATCATTATTAACCTTTCTAAACAGTTTTGTGTCGTCCGCAAATTTCAGTACGTTACTTGTTATACTGTCGTCCAAGTCATTGATATAAATTAAGAATAATATAGGTCCTAATACTGATCCTTCAGGTACCCCACTCAAAACCGATTTCCAATTTGAAACTTCTCCATCTACTACAATTCGTTGTCTTCTGTCAGTCAGCCATTGTTCTATCCAGTCAGTTATGCAATCCCCGATACCATGGGCTTTTAATTTAAGTAGTAATCTTTGATGTGGTACTCTGTCAAAAGCTTTCTGAAAATCTAAGTAGATAATATCTACTGGCGATCCCACGTCTATCCACTTAGTGATTTCTTCCAAAAAACATAACATATTTGTTTAGCGTGACCTTGCTTTAAGGAATCCATGTTGAGATGAATTTAATAATTTATGCTTAAAGAGGAAGTCCGCAATATGGTCTTTAATTAACCTTTCTAATAATTTACAAATCACTGACGTTAAACTCACTGGTCTGTAATTCTCTGACTTATTTCTCGAACCCTTTTTAAATAATGGTATGATGTTTGCTTCTTTCCATTCAAACGGAGCAACTCCCTCTTTTAATGACAATACTCTTGCAAGTGGTATACTGATTTGTTCTACTGTTTCCATAAGTAATTTTGGAGGAATCCCATCCACTCCCGGTGATTTGTTATCCTTTATTGCCTTTATGTTCTTAGCTACCAATTATGGAGTTACAACTAACGGACCTAAATAGTCAGATTTAGCCCCCTGAAATTTAACATCAGCAACTGGTAATGAACTAATATCTTCTTTGGTAAACACTGAACTGAAGTAACCATTTAGGTCTTCCGCCATTAAAAACCCCTGTGATATTATATTTCCATCACTGTCTTCTAGAGGGCCAACCTTGTCTTGTACGTTTTGTTTACTCTTGACATATGCATACAAACTCTTGCTGTCATTTTTTATGTTACATGCCTGTTTTTGCTCATAGCTTCTTTTAGATTGTCTGATTTCAGTTGTAGCTGCATTAAGTGCCTCTTTGTATTTTGCATAGTCTTCTTCCTTTCTGGTACACCTATAAACCCTCCACATAGTTTGTTTTAGCATTCTTTTTCTAATTGCCTCTTTTGACATGTGTATCTTTCTACACCGTTTTCCTTGTTTTTGGAAGGGAACAAATTTATCGATGATACTCTCAATTTCATATTTCAGAATATTCCAACATTCAATTGCGGTCTTATTCATCAGCATGTTATTCCAATCTAGCTTTGCTAAGTATTTTCTCATATCTTTGTATTTACCTTTGTGGAAGTTTCTCTTGTACGTTTTCTTATTTTTACTTTCTGATTTTACATTGATGTCAAAATGTATTTGATTATTGTCACTATTACCCAATGGTTCAAATATTTTTACATTGTCCACTAATTCTTTTTGTGATGACAAAACTATATCTAATACATTTTCTCCCCTGGTTGGTTCTAGTACGTGCTGAGTAAGAAAGCTATCCTGGATTAAACATAGAAATTGTTGATCCTCAATCCCTGTGCTCTCTAGAGAATTCCATTGTATGTGTCCATGGTTAAAATCTCCCATTATGATACATTCCCCTTTACTAACTTCCTTTATAGCGTTTTTTATTTTTGTGTTGTCCTCTTCGTTTATGTTTGGACTTCGGTAAATTAATCCAATAGTTAATTTTGAATTTCCTGAAACAATTTTGCACCAAACAGCTTCATCGCAATCTGCTTCCCTTTCTAGTTTTATTTCATAAGCCTGAATAGATTCTTTAACATATAAAATAATTCCCCCGCCCCTTCTTCCTATTCGATCTTTCCTAAACATTACGTATCCTGTCAGTCTTAATTCAGCATCTGTTATATCTATGTTGGCCCATGATTCATTTATACCAATTATGTGAGGGTCAATATCTTCTACCATAATGTTTAATTCGTTTTTCTTATTTATTATGCTCCTTGCATTTAAACATACGCATCTATAACCTTTCTCAGAGATGTTTTTCGGATGATTTGATATTGGTTTATCTGTGCTAGTGGCCTGTTGTTCTGCTTGAGACACCTCTAGGTAACCCCCTGCATTTCTAGTTTAAAGAATGTTTACTTCCAAAAATATTTGTCATTGTACCCAAGTCACTATCTACTACTGCTGAAAGTTTGTCCGCGAATACTGCCGCCCCCTTTCCACTTAAATGAAGCCCATCCTTCATGTACATATCACCCCTCCCAACAAAACTTCCCCATAAATCCACAAATCCAACTTCATCTTCCCTACATAGCTTCTGGACTAAAATGTTTATTGCCATCCCCGGACAAATTCGATATTTGTGACCCCTCCTGCCCATTACAGGTAAAATCCCTGACAGTATTACCTGCTCAACCCGCGTCTGTTATAGTGTTCTGACCAATTGCCTATATTTCCTAACTATGGCAGTTGTACCCTCCCTCTCTACGTTAGTTGTCCCTAAGTGTACTAAAACATATCCACCCTTACCCGAGCCTACGATGTTTTTTACCCTCTCAGTTATCGCCCCTATTTTGGCTCCAGGCAAGCAGACCACCACATCATCTCCTTGTTTAAGACTCTGTCGGTCTTCCTAACTATCGAATCCCCCACAAACACCCTCGCTCTCTTCCTCACCCCCTCTATCACTGCTGCAGAATAACTCTTCCTTTCGATCCCCTTCATCACATTCTGTCCTGACCCCTTCCCTCCTGTCTCCCCCACTTCCCACTCCTTTGCTCTTGTCTCTCCCACTCCCCTCTCCTTCACTCCGGTTGTTTTCCCTTCCGTCTCCCCCACTGCCTTCTCCTTCCCTCCTGTCTCCCCTACTCCCCTCTCCTTCACTCCGGTTGTTTTCCCTCCCGTCTCCCCCACTCCCTTCTCCTTCCTTCCTGTCTCCGCTACTCCCCTCTCCTTCACTCCGGTTGTCTTTCCTCCCGTCTGCCCCACTCCCTTCTCCTTCACTCCTGTATCCCCTACTCCCCTCTCCTTCACCCCGGTTGTCTTCCCTCCCGTTCCTTTCCTTCCCGTCTCCTTACGTCCTGTCTCCCTACGCCCTGTCACCTTCCCTCCTCTCAGCTTCTTCCCAGGCTGAGGTGAGCTCTCCCTAGCATATCTTGTGTCTTTCCCCACTTTATCGTCTACTGTTCCCCCACCGGAACTACTGGCACAACCCCCCTGTTCCCTTCCCACCATTGCCATAGCCTTGAATAAGGCTGTTTTTGTGATCAAAAGAACACTTTAGGCTAATATACTTGTTAACTGTGTCTTCTATTAACCTCGCATGAGAAAAAAAAAACTGCCACCTAGCGAATACGGAGAACACTGTGGAACAAAACAACGAAGTCAGTGTGTACTAATTTACGCTAAGATCCTGCTGTTAATTCCTTTTTACTGAAAACGTTTACTCCCACTATGTCAGATATTACCTTATGTATGTAATTTAAGTAAATAAATGACTTTATCTTATAAATATATATATATATATATATATATATATATATATATATATATATATATATATATATATATATATATATATATATATATATATATATATATATATATATATATATATATATATATATTAGCCAATGTAAACGATAGCTCGATGCACGGGTTGAATTTCACGACCTGTAAACAAACTCCCTTTTATCACTCGTTGAGTTTGAATCCGGGAAAAAATACTACCTCTGTTAACAAAAACGGTTTCTTAATATATGTCTACAAGAAGTTAGTGAACAATATATGTATAATACTAATACTTATTCTAAACAATATTCAATGTTACTGACTATTCACTATGCTCTCTCAATTTTCGAATTGTAAACAACCCTATTAACGCTAGCTGAATTCCCTGACAGAATCCGAAACTAACTTACTCTAAAATACTCCCTCTGACTAATAATTATCAAAACCTGTTTCCTAATATATGTCTGCAATACGTTTGTATATAATATATATGCAATAGTAATACTTATTCTATTTGATATTCCGAGTATTTCTGTAAATGATCTACACCAAATTCAAGTCGCTGCACCAAGTCCAAGTAGCCGGAAGTTGCAAGGTAGGCTATGTTAAATTGTTGGTATTTTATGTTTGAATTATCTCAATCGTTCTTGCAAATTGCACTCGGGGACACAAACGGACAAAAGACTAATCGAAATCATCTAATTGTGTAGCATGTTGTCAATTCATTGCGACATGAATGGTTACAACTGCCGGTCCAATAGAACACAGTATCCAGCGGGACGTTCACGCATGATTACAAATGTGCGAGAGCGCGTGCGTGGGCATACATCATAGTTTAGGTGCGACAATGTGAGCATTACTGTATCAATCATGACACCGTCAACGCAAACGTATTGACGTGTGAGTGGCTAGCAGTTACTCGTATGGTTATTGTTGCATATGTTGTTTCTACTGCTACTAATACAGCTGCTTCAGAAGACGCTGCCGGTTCTTGTTGCTGCAACAGCTGGTGGCGCTCGTTCTAACCTCGCGGCTCCAGCTAGTACTACCTACGTTACTCATCCTGCTGATATGGTTGTACGCGAGACACTCCTTTCACTACAAGTATACTCGTGAGCGCGCACGCAAACACACACACACACACACACGCTCATTCATATACTTATACATATATTATGAGTGTCAGTATACAACGACTAATGTGGAAGGTTCACATAGCGCACACACATATGTATGGATGGTTGTAGCATGTTCATGTTTATATATTCATTACCTCAGTACTTTTAGGCATCGTTGGATTGGTAAACGTGTATCAATCGTGAATAGTACTAATGTAAAACACAACGGTAGTAGTCATAGCTGCAATTAAATTTATGGAGGATTGATATATAGTATCTCGCAGAGGGGCAAGCCACCCTAAGTTATATATTGACAAGGCTTAAGCGAATTTTGTAATATTACATTAAGAAATGACACTATTTGTAAAGGTCAAATCAATCTTTATTCGTTTTCGGCCTCCACGTGACAACCGATGTATTGTACACAAATATAAGCAACTATCACGTGCGCTCATGCGTGAACGTGTGTGTGTGTGTGTGTGTGTGTGTGTGTGTGTGTGTGTGTGTGTGTGTGTGTGTGTGTGTGTGTGGTGTGTGTGTGTGTGTGTGTGTGTGTGTGTGTGTGTGTGTGTGTGTGTGTGTGTGAGCTTACGTGCGTGTAAGTATAGTACGTCAGCGTGGCAGTATGGAACTTATGATGAAACTGCAACATATATACAACATATATATATATATATATATATATATATATATATATATATATATATATATATATATATATATATATATATATATATATATATATATATATATATATATATATATATATAGCATACGCCCACTCACGCTCGATTGCAAACACACACGCACATGTACGAATACGTTCATATTACACACACACACACACACACACGCACACACACACACACACACACACACACACACACACACACACACACAAACACACACACACACACACGTGATTTAATTTCATTGATATAAAATGCCGGATATATTATACATGGACATGGAAGGCCGTGGTATAAAATTGGTGCATAATTCAAATAAAACTGCCGAAACTATATTGGCAGGGACGGATCCACTCCCTGTTAAACTCTCCTAATACGTTCCGATTAAGTGAATCATCTACTTTATATGATAAAATTGCTCGTACTGATTCTACTACGCCGAGTTCACTGTACATGACGAGGCGATATGACGGTGAGAGGCGGCTGCGCATAGTTCAACAGCGATTGGGCGTCTAGGGACAGGCGTCAAGCGTCCATAAACCACGTCAACATTAATCTTTGTGGGGAAAGTTCCCAGCGGAACCACCTGAATCGCACAAACTACTTGACTGATTGAATGACTGAATAACTAAGTAATTAAATCAATAGCTAAATAACTAACTGACGTTCAATGTGATCACAATTGTTGTTAAATAATAAAATGGAAATGTCAACACATACAAATTATCGTTGTTTATGTGGCGACAAATATTACATAGCTGCGACGTCAACCGCTATGTCGTCCATATTTACACAATCGTACTATTTATAGCTTTATTCAATCTATCGCCCTCAAACCATGAGCAGGTAGTGTAGCGGCAGACACATTTATACATCACTTTCGAAGACTTCGAAAATCCGTTTGACTCCGCGCACCGAAGAAGGTGTAGCTGGATTGGTGAAGAGAAAGGCAACGTGGAGATAAACTGTAGCACAGGAAAGAAAAGAACTGGAGTGGAAACATGGACAGTAGCCAGACAGGCGGCCAAAGATAGAACTGGGGTGGAAACACGGACTGTAGCCAGACAGGCGGCCAAAGATAGAACTTGGGTGGAACACGGACTGTAGCCAGACATGCGGCCAAAGATAGAACTTGGGTGGAAACACGGACTGTAGCCAGACAGGCGGCCAAAGATAGAACTTGGGTGGAAACACGGACTGTAGCCAGACAGGCGGCCAAAGATAGAACTTGGGTGGAAACACGGACAGTAGCCAGACAGGCGGCCAAAGATAGAACTTGGGTGGAAACACGGACTGTAGCCAGACAGGCGGCCAAAGATAGAACTTGGGTGGAAACACTCACTGTAGCCAGACAGGCGGCCAAAGATAGAACGAGACGGAGAAAGAACATTACAGATTGATGGATCACTCTACCGGAAGAAGATATGTAAGGTAAGGTTTAACCCATATTGTTGTGACAAATTTAACAGTTTGAAACCGTCCCATAGGATAGGTAATTGTAAATCACAATGGGTATGGTTTTTGCATAAACTAGTCCGTTTAATACATGCAGAAAAAGAACCGCAACACTTTTGGGAAATATTGAAAGCAATCGAGACACTTTTTGACAATAATTGACAGGTAGGGTATAAACACAAATGTATGATTGACTCTGACAGTTTTATTGGTTAAAAGTAACCGAAAGTGTAATGGTCACCTTATCATACCCCTTACCTGCTTCAATGTCAAAGTGTTGTCCGTTTCCCTGATATAAACTCTCAACCGTTTCCCTCCTGCCTCTGACATGTATACGTACCTCCCACAAGTGGCTCCAAACTCAACACGTCACTTCTCGGTAAAGATTTATCTAAAAAGATAAATTCTTCAACATGTTAAGTTGCGTCTATACTAACTTCACTGGCGGTCAGCAATGGATGCGACTAAAAAACTCTGGCATTGCCATAACATGACATATGCGGATGGATGAAGGTTTTGGGTGTTTGCTCAGATCCTTAACATTGATATCAGACCTTACTGTTTCACGTAAAATTCGCCTAAAACGAATTACTTCATTCATCAGAAATTTAAAAGCCACGGCAATTAAGTTAGATTTTTACAAAATCCTTATTATTGTAATTACTGCACTGATTATATATCAGATGATATTGATATTGTGTGACACGCACCACGATGTGTGAAATTCATCCCGTAATTGTGGGAGGCGAAATATTGCAGCGGGCGTCGCCCACAAAAATCTTGGATAGTTGGTAGGTTTGGAATTTCTTGGGACATTTCGTTAATGTTACAAATGTTCAAAAAACCGTATACATGGGGAGCAAAACGTATGTCTTTTGGTCTATGCACTTATATGAGTTACTTAGCATAATCATTTTTAACTATAAATAATACTATCACGGCAGTAGTTTATTAGGGAAACCTTATTGAACAAACAGCATAATTAAATAATAATTGTCTAATGTGCAAAATGTGCTCTCCAAAATATAAATATTATTGTATTTTCCTACGCTTGTCAGTATGTTATGGCGTTGAGTTGGTTCTGTGTATACCGGCATCATTTATAACGTCACACATAGTCTATGTTATCCGATTTTCGTAGAACTGCGCATGCGCTTATCGGTCACGAGGCGCCACGCCTGGGCATTTTGAAGTCAAACAGCAATATATCGCCCCGACTCTGTGCTGGAAAGCCCTGTCCAACAACACAAACGAGTTTAGGTTAAAAACAACGTTATGTCTCTCTGCTCACAACTATTTTCGTCGTCTTTGTCTACCTTGTCGACGATTGTATTGACACTGAAGGCGGTTATCTTCGTTGTCATCGACATAAGTAGTAGCATCGTATGACTAACAACTAACACAAACGGCCACAATAACTTACCGATGTGATGAACGGCAGCACCTGGATGTCTTCAGAGCCTTTATCTAGCAGACACGGACGCACATTATACTGAAGATGTACTAGGTTTGATACCGCACATACAACTATGAAATAACTAACTACATAATGCATATATGCTGTGAGGTGACGTTGTGCAACAACATTTAAACAATATGGACGGTGAACCGTGCTTCTAACCTGACTAATTATTATGTTGCGGGCTATCTTGTAATATATGTCAAGGTCAAATCTACAATTCAAGCAAACCGCTCATGTAATCTTACTTAATATAATTTTATTGATGTCGGTTTACATGATACGTGTAATTAACGCACACAATCAACATCCCCTACCGATGCCTGGCACCTGCCTACACCTGACTGACTGGTGGTTACATAGAGTCTTGTGGGAAAAAAAACGTCCATCTGAAAATATAAAGACGTCAACGTAAACTATTCATAAAACAAGAAGATTCGACATATTTATGACGTTATCACTTGGCTTAACCTCATTTTTTCCAGCATATCACAGGTGCAACGTGAACCAAGCGAACAGTAATAATCACAACTGAGACTGACAGCGAGATATATGGTACTATTCCGATTCATGTTTCAAACACTTACAACAATGTAATGGTCTTCATCGCTATGCAGCAAAGCAATACATTATACTGGTAGCTGTTGTGTAGAGAATACATATGGTGAAGTGTTAACGAAAGACACTTAATTAAATAACTATAGGAATATAACTTAGTAATGTATAAATAAAAGTAGAAACTAGAACAACACGTTACAAGACAAATTAACTAAAACAAAACGGCATATTGTGAGGTATGTACGCTGGCTGGCTGCACATTAGTGTTATATGTAGCCAACGGTACATACAGTCACAGTGTGTTGCAACATGTTCACATCGCCCGGCGAGCTTGGAACAGACGCACCAGTGGATGACAGCAACGAATAATGGGACATCAGGATGAAGACATAACTCTGAATGATATAGAACCCAGCTTACTTCGCATCGAATGGCTTACAAATGAAGTCGACCGATGATGTATGTAATTGATATCAAATCTAGTTCAGCAGCTAGGCGTGAGTGGAGAAAGTTGGATTCCGTTTGCGATGCTTGTCCACTCCACGCATATCAGATTTGTGGCATCTAATTTTTATGCATTTTCCATTTATATTTTTAATGTTTTGTAGTGTACTAAAGTACCAAGATTTCAGTTTTCACTTGCACATTTGATTTCTTTGTTCAGTTAGTTATTGTTGAGTAGCTAGCGACCAACGCTGAAAGATGCATATCCTTTTATCGGACCTCTCATTAATAAAAATAAAACACAAGTCTAAAACCATTACATTATCAGTTATTTTGTACTGTCTATTAAAAACTTTGCATTAACATAAATTATAAACCAGACACTAATATATCATAACACCACGTTTTGAAGGCATCATGGCATGCACAGGAATGCTTAGGCGTACGCATACACACACGCACATGATTATGTACACATCATCGAGCCAAATTCTACAAACCTCGAATCAGCGTTTGCTCATGTATCGACCAGAAGTCCATGGATGAAGTTACATTTTCTTTTGCACAGTTAATTCGAAATAATATACAGGCGTATTAGTTTCCACTTGACATAGCATGTGCGTCTAGGCAGTGTCTTTGATTAATGAGTCTGTAATTATATATTGATAAATAGTTTAGTATAACATAGAAACTCCACGCCAAAAAACAATTACACACTTATAGTTACACTACTGTCCAGCCGGTCATGCGCGAACGTGTATAATAATGACGTGTGTTAATTTTTCGAAAGATGTTGGGTTGAGTTTTATGCAAAGTTTCAAATAAGTCAGTCAGCAGGCCAGGGAAGCAACGACATTGAGGAAGTTTGTTATCTGGGCGGACTTGCAATCTCACCAGAATTAATTTTATCTCTTCCTCTGCGTCTCCATCTCCCTCTCCCTCCACAAACTCTCTCTCTCTCTCTCTCTCTCTCTCTCTCTCTCTCTGTGGGCAGTGTACTTCACAAATAAGCATTTTGGCGAAATCGGTAGCACATACACTCACTCAAGCATGCACGCACGCACACACGTGAACGAACGCATGAACGCACGCACGTGATGTAAATACATCTAGGTGAAATGCCGGACATGATGTGGTATTTGAATGTGGATATCGCCCAAAATAAAATTCTTCATATAGGCCTATGGAAGCATATTTACATGTTAAGCGACAATCAGAGGAAACTATGTATATGAACATAATAATATATACATAGGAAAAGAAGCGTCCATTTCAGGTAGTGATTCTCACTTGCGTAAAAACACAATTTAGGAGGTTATTCATTCAAAATTAACCAAGTGAGCAGTAATAGTCGCAACCGAGACTGACAGCGAGATAGATGGTTCTGTTCAGATTTATGTGTCAAGCATAAATAACAAAGTAATGATCTTCATCGCTATGCTGTAAAGCAATACACTATACTGTTAACTGTTGTACAGATAATACATATGGTGAAGTATTAAAGATACACATTTAAATAAATAAATATAAATATATAACGTATTAATGTAGAATGCTTCCATGTAAATAGACGTAGAAATTAGCACGAATACACAATATGAACTAAACAAAACGGCGTATTGTGAAAGACTTACGCTGACTGGCTGCACAAGAGTGTTATGTAGCCAACGGTACATAGAGCAACAATGTTTTGCAACATGATTACGTCGGCCGACGAGCTTGGAACAGACGCGCCAGCGGACGACAGCAACGAAGAATGGGAGAGCAGTTCGAAGACAACTCTGAATGACGTTGAAGCTAGCTTACTTTTACAAATGAAGTCGACCACGAAGAATTGTCACTCAGTGACTCAGTCGGTTGATGATGTATGTAAATTATCTCAACTGTATGTCACGCCAATTCAACGCACTAATTCAGCAGCTATGCGTGTAGGAGAGAGTTGGGTTCGTATATCTTTGTGGATGGTTTTGTTTAACTATATTTAATAAGATTTAACAACATTACATTACGTATACCTAGGCCAAAGCTTCAGCCTTAGGGACACGAATCAAAATAAGGAAATCCTACGACGAATCTCAGCCGGCTGGACAGCATATGCAAAACATCGCGACATCTTCAAAAGTAACTTTGCTATATGTCTAAAAAGAAAGGTTTACAACTCGTGTGTTCTGCCAGCTCTGACATACGGTGCTGAAACATGGTCACTCACAAAACAAGCTAAGAAAAAAGTAGCGGCCGGGCAGACAAAAATGGAGAGGAGTATGCTTAATATAGCATGCCATGACAGAAAGACAAAAACCTGGGTGAGAGCAAAGACATGAGTCACAAACGTGATAAAACAACAAGAATAATGAAGTGGTCTTGGGCAGGACACATCAGCCGACTCAAAGATGGAAGATGCACAAAGCGCATTACCACCTCGAAACCATATGGATGGAATATATTACGAGGAAGACAAGCAAATAGATGGAGAGACGATTTGGATGAGTATTGGAATGAAACCACCTGGCAGAGAACAGCACAAGATAGGCAAACTTGGAAACAACATGCTGAGGTCATCGCCCATCCACCGTACAATACGGCTGATATATAGAATAGAACAACATTTACCATCCGAGTCAAATGTAAATATGTCAAGTGGACAATGAAGCCATTGGCAATCTTCTTCAGACGACTACCGCTTTATGAATGACGGCACTGTAGTAATTCTACGCAGACTTGTCAATCCAATGTCTGCCCCCCGCGGCCGCGCGATAGCTGATGTATGCATCTGATCTTCCGATGTGTTTTTTTTCTAGCGTAGTGTCTACTAGCCGATGCTTTCTCAGCGTCACACACACACACACACACACACACACACACACACACACACACACACACACACACACACACACACACACACACACACACACACACACACACACACACACACACACACACACACACACACACACACACACACACACACACACACACACACACACACACACACACAAACACACACACACACATACACATATATATATATATATATATATATATATATATATATATATATATATATATATATATGATTATCTCCTGAAGAGCTACCGCGTAGGACACACGCCAGAGTGGCAGGTCTGCATAGAATGATTACCTTGTCGAATTTTAGCGGTAGTCGTTTGAAAAAGATTGCTGATAGCAGTCGAAGCATCATGGGACGAAAAGTGTAAACTGTGACTGTGAAATAATAAAACATATTGCTCAAACCTCCACATAGTTTACTTGAACACTATTTTATAATAGCTTGTTTTGACATAAGTGTTTCTTTCAAGACCGTTTTCCTTGTTTGCTTTTCAAGGGAACAAATGTATCGATGATACTCTCAATTTCATATTTTAGAATACACCAACAATCAGTTGCGGTCTTTTTCCGGCAGCGCACCAAAACAAAATGGGTTAAGCAATGCATAATCGATAAGCAGTTCAATGTGTGAACAGTTGGAATGGGACGATGGGTGGCTATGGAGGACAAGCAAGTTTACAGGAGGATTTTTAGTTATTTTGTTTCTACATATTTAACATTAACAGGGAGTGACTTTCGCAGAGTCGGTGCAGTAGAAGAAAAAAGCTTCGACATTTTTCTTATCACTGAGAACAACAAGTATATTAAAATGAGATGACCTAAGTTATATGGGTTCACTTGCAGGAGACTGCATGTATGCTGGCTGCTTGGATGAAAGTACTTGATGGGCAATTGTACACATCGTGAAAATAATGTGATATGGGGCAGGGAGCCAATGCATTTGTTTAAGAAGTGGTAATGCGTGAGATAAACGAAGAGACCGGGAAACTACCATTGTCAACAATGTTACACATTTTTAAGTATCAATATGTCCTTGAAGGCAATATTATGATTAAGGGAATTGCAATATCAAGTGAACGATCTGGGGAATGTTTTAAGGAGTTGAATCCAAATGAAACAGTATTTGTGAACCATCCACGATATGGGATGTGGTTGGAGCGAGCAAAAGTGGTACTACTCTGTGGAACTCGTTACTACGATGTGCGATGCGAGGGTGGAAGACATGTGAGCCGCAACAGAAAAGACTCGTCGGCAATCCACGAAAGGTTTCAATGAACAACGACATAATTCACGACACTGCAAGACCTTATGGACGAAATTTCGATCGTACGAGGTAAATATACGATCAACGCACATACAAATGCAATGCCGAAGTCGACGAGTCAACAGATGACCGTTCACCTGCATCGTCAACGCCACCTGTGCTAGGATATCCAGGATGAGTCAGGAAGGCACCTTTTAGACTCGATTTGTGACAATAGGACATCAGTAAAAATGTTGGATCCTAACGTTTAATACTATATCTTAAACTTGGACTGCTAGACTTTACTGAAGTTATATCGTATTTAATGCCTTTGCGACCAGGATGTAACGCAAACGGTTGCAGTTGGTTCTCGAATGTATTTGTAAACGTAGTGCGCTGATGTTAGCATATTAAATACAATACATTTGAATATATTGTTGTTCCATCAACATGAATTATGTCATAAAGCATTGCACCTCGGAGATAATATATTTGCCAGGCGCTTTTCTTTTGTTGGGTGAATCGATAGCTTTATTCATCACATATACTTCGGGATGTTCAGTAACCAAATTAGCAGTTGGAAATCGTACCACTCTTTCAATGGTATCAGTGGAAATGTATATAAATATAGTAACCAGAAGGGACCAACCAATATTGCCAATTTGCATTGTTATCCTTCAATATGATAGACGCGTCATCTGATTTCAGTGCACACTCTCAGCGAAGAAAGGCGAAGGCGTTTGAGAATTAAAAAAACTATGCATTGTGTGTTTCGAAGAGTTGTGTTGTAAGGGAAAGGAGGTACGTGGATAGTAAGTGATAATGATTGTGTTTCCCTTGATCCTTTGGGGTTTGGGGCCACATCATAGCATTTGTCGTCTCCATCTACTGCGACCTGTTGTCATCCTCTCCATTATCGCCTATTCGCTATGCCTTTTCAAGGTCTCTCTTACAACACCCATTCGATCGCTACCATAGCTGTGAACATATAATCCATATGATAAATGCCATAGCTTTTGTATTATATGTTCCCATATATGGATAACTCTGATTGTCACTTAATTGGTAAACCTACATGTTTTTATTTTGGACGATATTCATGGTCCAATGCCACTGCATATCTGGCATTTGATGTGCATGTAGCTGCATCACGTCAATACGTGAGTGCATGTGTTCGTACACGTAAGTGCGTGCGTGTGGGCGTGCGCGCGGTAGCGCATTTACAAAATTGTTGTAATGCGCGTAAATACTGCATCCAATATAGAGTTGGAGGGAGAGCGGGGAAGTGAGAGGGCGGGATTAATCCTGGATGAATTGCAAGTCAGCCCATATAACGAACTTTCTCAATGTTGTTGGCCTGCTGACTGCCTGATTTGAAGCTTCGTGTAAAACTCATCCCAACATATTTAGAAGAACACAGTTGTTTAATATAACCGTGCTCATATGACCGACTGAACGGTAATGTTACCGTCTGCGCATAACTTATTTTGGGCGTGTAGTATCTACGTCGTATTAAACTATTTATCAATATATAATTACAAACTCATTAATCCAAAAGACTGTCTACACGCACTTGCTATATAAAGTGGAATATAATAGGTATGTATGTGATTCAGTAGTAACTGAATAAAATAAAATGTAACTTCATATTTGGACTTCTGGTCGACACATGAACAAACCCTGGTTTGATTCGCGGTTTGTAGAATGTGGCTCGATGGTGTGTACATAATAACGTGCGTGTTCGGGTGCGTACGCGTAAGCGTGCGTGTGCATGCCGTCCTGCCAAACAAAAAACGTGGTATTAGGATATCATTTTCTGGTTTACCATTAAACCATCAGGCAGTGTAAATTAATTCAGAAAAAAAATATAACGTCACGGTTGTTAGACTTGTGTATATTTGTTTATGTAAGGTCCGAACAATGAGTATGCATCCATCAGCGTAGGACGCTGGCTACTCAGCGTAGGACACTAGCTACTCAAAAATAACTAATTGAACTAAGAAATAAAATGTGTAAGTGAAAACTGACATTTCGTTTATTTAGTACACTACAGAACATTTAACATGGAATTAAAAAGTGCCTACAAATTGGGTGCCAGAAAACTTATATTGTTTCGATCGATCACCAGCTACGAATTATTTCTGACTTCGATAATAATTTTTTTCCCCGAAATCCAATATATCGGTTACCATGTGTGGTTATACACATATTATGTGGTCACATGCCTTACATGATTCATCTGTCAATACTGTGTGGAGAGTTGTTGAATACCACATAGAGGGAGTTACTTCACCCAAATATTGTTTGGAATGTCATGACAAATGTAGCAAGGGTTACTATTAGTTTACCCGGTTTTGTCTGTGTTGATTGGACATAGTCTGACTGGTTCTATGATTGTGTCTATTATAATGGATATTTCCCTTGTGTTAAAATGTTCAGTACCCATATAACAGTTAAATATCGAAAGGGGCATTTTGGTCAGAGTTTTGAGCAAAAATGTGTTTCCAAAAGTATGTTAAAGGGGGTTAAGGGGATTACTACCCCCGCTTGTGTATATTGAAGTGTAATTGTTATATTTTATACTATGCTTGCGCAAGCTGTATTGATGTACAGCAACATGTTTTTTTGGTCAGAAATTCCGGTGCAAACAATGTGAGTGTGTGTGTGTGTGTGTGTGTGTGTGTGTGTGTGTGTGTGTGTGTGTGTGTGTGTGTGTGTGTGTGTGTGTGTGTGTGTGTGTGTGTGTGTGTGTGTGTGTGTGTGTGTGTGTGTGTGTGTGTGTGTGTGTGTGTGTGTGTGTGTGTGTGTGTGTGTGTGTGTGTGTGTGTGTGTGTGTGTGTGTGTGTGTGTGCCTGCTTGTTTCCTATTTTAAATTGATATTGTTACACCCCGCTTTTGTGTGTTTTGAATTGTAAATAGTATCGCTGATACAATGCAATGCGTGTATCAATGCAGTTTGTATTAATGGGTATGTTTCCCTTGCATTTCATATGGTGGACACTTATTGAGCAGCGACAAGGAGTGTGTGGTCAATTTAATACTGCAAACCAGTTTCGAATGTTTGCTAAACTTATTTATACAAATGAGTGACATGTATCAACCTTTGTCTGCACACATGTAGACGCAATAGTTTCAGTGTGCAATAGTTTCAAGTCAGTGTGCACAGTGGCAATCCTTTTCCTGTCACAGCCATTGAAACTAGACTGGACAGATTGCCCATTTCAGTTGTAGTTGTGTTTCTCACACAAACAGAGAAAGTGTTGCAAAGACACAAAAACGATGTATGTTTTTACCAAAATTCAATTTGTCATTCCGCTAAGCCCATTCTATCAATAATCCCCTATTCATCAAGCTTAAATAACTAATGCTACCCTTGCTATTGTCAATTGGTATTTGCAGTTATTCTACAAAACCTGCCGCCGCTATTCCGTTTAGATGGAACTCGTCACATATAAACGGGTCTGCTGTCAAAACAAAAACATACTTATAAATCAACGAATCCAAATATATACCGCACGCATAGCAGCTGAACTAGTGCATTGAATAGGCGTGGCATACATTCACATACATAATTATAAATCAACGAATCCAAATATATCCCGCACGCATAGCAGCTGAACTAGTGCACTGGATAGGCGTGGCATACATTCACATACATCATCAACCGGCTGCGTCACAATACGACCAGGCTTCGCGGCCGACTTCATTTGTGAGAGTGTCGATGCGAAAGGAGCTAGTTTCCACGTCATTCAAAGTTCTACTTTCAACCTGTTGTAATATTCGTCGTTGCAGTAGTCCGCTGGCGCGTCTGTTACAATCTCGACGACCGACGTAACCATGTTGCAACACATTGTCTCTGCATGTGTCATTGGCTTCATCACACTCTTGTGCAGCCAGTTAACGTAAGTACTTCACAATACGTCATTTTGTTTAAGTTGACTCTTTTACATGTTGACTCTTTTTATATTTGCATGTCTCTCATTATCACTTCACTAGCTTTATTTTCTACATAACAGTTCAAATTAGAATGTTTTACTTTACTGCATTGTGACGAAGATCATTCCATTGTCGTATATGCTTGACACATGAATCGGAACAGTACCGTCTCTCGCGCTGTCAGTCCCGGTTGCGACTATTACTGCTCGCATGGGTCACATTGCATGAATCATCTTCAGGTTGGTCTTTTTCCGGCAAGTTGGTATAAATAACTGAGGTTTATGCTTCTTTTATGTATATATATATATATATATATATATATATATATATATATATATATATATATATATATATATATATATATATATATATAAGAAGAGAGAGAGAGAGAGAGAGAGAGAGAGAGAGAGAGAGAGAGAGAGAGAGAGAGAGAGAGAGAGAGAGAGAGAGAGAGAGAGAGAGTAATAATAATAGTAATTTAACTACCTACGTATAATTGCATTTTGGGCGTGGAGTATATATGTCATATTAAATTACTTATATAAATACAGACTCATTAATTGCACTTGCTTGTGGAAACTGATACGCCTATATGTTATTCAGAAGAAACTGAATGAAATAAAATATTACTTCATCCATGGACTTTTTGTCGCCCTGTGAAAACAATATTATAATGTTAATGTTGTTAAAGTTGTGCTATATATTTTATGAAAGGTCCTAAAAAGGGAAAGCATCTCTCATCGTTGGTTGCTAGCTACTCAGTAATAACTAAATGAACAAAGAAATGCAATTTATGGAATCTGAAATCTTGTTTTGTACACTACAGAACACTAAAACGGGAATTAAGAAAGTACCAAAAATGGTGTCAAAAACATGATATCCGTGGAATGAACCAGCATAAATTAATTAAATTATCAGAAAAAGAGCAACTGTTTTTAAATTTTGGGATGTATAAATTTATACACATAGGACATGGACACGTGGACGATAATATAAAACGGGGGTGCTGTACTATGTAGAATCACACAAGAAAAGGACTTAGGAGTAATATTTAGGGGTAACATGAAAGTTTAAGAGCAATGTGGGATTGCTGCTTCTAAAGGAAATCAAATTATGGGGATAATTAGAAGAACTATGACATACAAGGATAAACAGCTATGTGTACCCCTGTACAAATCAATAGTTAGACCACATTTCGAATGTTGTATGCAAGCATGGAGGCCATATCGCAAGAGGGGCACAGGCAAGCTAGAAAGAAAACAAAGAAGTTAAACTTAAATTACTCCAGAATTTAGAGACCTTAGTTATGAAAGCCGCTTATTAGAATGACAGCACTAGAAACAAAGAGACTAAGAGGAGATCAACTAAAAGTGATTAAAATGGTGATGTTGATAGGAATATAGGCAAACATTAGCCAAGTAACAAAGTGGACATGATAAAATACTCATTCTCACAAACGGTGATACAATTTAATAAATGGAACAAACTGCAAAGGTATTGTGTTAATGCTAGTAGTGTGAATGTATTAAACAATATAATTGACATATATCTGATAAGGGCGGGCTACACATAGATGATACAATTGTTTGACTCTCGATAAACCAATGGCTTACGTGTCCACTTGATATTTGGATATTGTTGCTTAGGATGGCGATCTTGTTAAATTATTTTAAGAAATGTGATGTACACGGATCATTATATTGAACAGTGGTGTGTGTGTGGATAAAATTGGGGGAATATATCGATTAACCTGTGTGGTTATATAAATTATGGTTGATGCATTGCAATATATTATATGATTCGTCTCTCAAAATTGTCTCAAGAGTGGTCGAGTAGCACATCGTGAGAGTTAACTACCCCCGAATGTTTTTGGAATGACATGAAAACTGTAACAAGGGTAACTGTTAGATTACTCGCTTTTACTGTGTTGATTGGACATGGTCTGACTGGTATATGATTGTATAGTTTATTCTAACGGATATTTTTTCTTGTGTTAAAATGCTTAATATTTTTTTCTAACAGCTAAACAGTTACAGAGGTTTCTTGTTCACATGTTTGTGCAAGCATGTGTATGCATTATTATTACGTTTAAGGGGAATTACTCCCCCATGCTTGTGCAATTTGTACGGATGGATCTTGTTCCCTGATATTTCTTATGCTGGAGCCTTATCTACCTCAACGGGAATTTTTTTTTTTATTCCTGTGCATATAGTTTTTGCTTGTTTGCTAATTTATACGGGGATAACTACTAAATAATATTGCTGTGCAATTTGAATTGAAATATATTTGTGTCTTGTATTTCGCACGCTGGAACCTTATTGAGCACCAACAATGGTTGTTTGGTGAATTTAATTTTCCAACCCTCTCTTGACTGTTTGCTAACATTACGTATGCTAATTATTGACTTTCACCAGCTTGTGTTTGTACATTCATTGTTATTGTGATGTATTTCTTGGATGTTCAAGTCAGTGCACACATTGGCAATCCTTGTCCTGTCATAGTCAATGTACACATTGGCAATCCTTGTCCTGTCATAGTCAATGTACACAGTGGCAATCCTTGTCCTGTCACAGTCAATGCAAATTATTTGTTCAGATTGCCCAATTTTCGCCCAGAACAAACAGAGAAAAGGCTGCACAGGCACAAACTATGTTCGTTTTCATCAAATTGGGTTCGTCATTCCGATACATCCATTCCATCAGTAATTAGTATTCCCCTTCTCAGCCAGTTTATATACTACCCATGCTATTGTCTTTCGTTATTTGCAGTTCTTTGACAAAACCTGTCGCCGCTATCCCGCTTAGATGGAGCTCATCACCTATAAAGACAGTAGTCATCAGAAAGAACTTTTAAACATTATGGTAGAATATATTAACCCTCAAATAATTGGTATGACCGAATCAAGGCCAACAAAGCCATAACTGATGATGAAATTAGATTGAGAGAATATCGTTACAGCAAAATAGTTACAGCAAATTGAACATTAACTATTGAATTAGTTTACCGAAGTCCAAACATAAACGAAGAGGATACGCAAAATACAAAACGATATAATGGAAGTGAGTAAAGGGGGGGGTGTAGCGTAATGGGACATTTTCACGGTGTACACGTAAAATGAAAATATCTTGAGAATATCGAGGGTGAGGACCCAATTTTTTTTTCAGGATAGCTTCCTTACTCAGCACGTACTAAAACCAGCCAGGACAGATAATGTATTATATATATATATAGTTTTGTCATTACAACAACAATTAGTGGACAATGTAAAAATATATAAACCATTTGGTAACAGTGATCATAATCAAATACATTTATATTAGTAAAAGTAAAAAACGTACATGACAAACTTTCACAAAGGTAACTATAGAAATATGAGAAAATACTGGATGGGAATAACATGCTGATGAATAAGACCAGAATTGTATGTTGGAACATTCTAAAATATGAAATTCAGAGTATCATCGATAAATGAGTTCCCTTGAGAAACAAGTAAAGGGGTCTAGAAAGAAACACTTGTCAAAAGAAGCTATTAGAAAAACGGTGTTCAGTAAAACTATTTGGATGGTTGAGTAATACGTGCTTTTTATTTCAACGTTAGTTTACCTTTTTCTTCCCGTGACGTTTCGACAGCTATCAACAATTTTCTTCAGACGACTACCGCTAGATGGCAAAATGGTAGTCATTCCACGCAGACATATCACTCTGGTCGGAGCTTCCCGCGGCCGCGCCCCTGGTGGCCTTTCAGGAGATCATCGTAGATATGTGAGAGTCGATATCGGCCCTCATCTAGATTCGCAAAGAAGACGATGAGAAAGCATCGGTTAACATACCCTACCCTCGAACCAACAAAACACATCGGAAAAAGAGATGCATTGATCAGCTATCACATATCACATGACTCAACATAATCAATATCACATCGATACGGATAACAAAAACCCAAAACAGCATGAATCGATATGTTTGCAATATTACATATTTGAACCTACCTCTGCTTCCATTACCTTCCAATAGTTTATTTATGAAGTATGTTTTCATCTATTCGAGCAACCTGACTTTGAATTTAATACATGTTGAATCTCATCCGCAAATGTTTGTGCAGCCGACCAAAAGTTGATGGTGTATTGCTTATCAAAACCAATTCCTTTATTCATGATGGGAGTGTCTTGATCATATCTACACAACTGTTAGGCTTCGATATTTTCGCAGCAATGCCAACAATCATTGTCGTCTCACGGCCCACGAGTGGTATACCTATATCGTTCCTGCTCGATCTCCATTTTTAAACACTGTCCACACTTGTGGGACGCTTGCAACATCAAATCGTGCAGTGATTCCTGCAGTGATTCATGTTCTGATGTGAGTCGATGGCGTACATATCTAAGGCATGGTTTGGGGTAGCTTTAAAGCATGTACACACACGGGGGACATGCACACTGCCCCTCTATGGCTCCATGCTGCCCCGGTATTGCTTATATAATCAGCCTGATGCTTTGTTGACACACTACGAGCGTCAATAAACCTTGCTCAGCTGGAAATTACTGAGCTGTAGCAGGACGATTGCGCCATGCATATGCTGAGTATTCATGTTGTACATATTACGAATTTACGTTTTCAGATGGACATTTCCTTTCCACAAGACGCCATTCAACCACCAGCCAGGCCGGTGTAGGCTGGTGCCAGGCATCGGTAGGTGTTGATGATTGCATGTGTACATGTGAGCAGGTTAGCGTTCGTGTGTGCGGGCGTCCGGGAGTGCGTACTGATGTATGTATGTATGTATGTATGTATGTATGCATATACACTGACACAATTGCACAGGTAAACCTACATACATGAACGGCTTGCTGGGATTGTTAATTTGGCCTTCATATATATATATATATATATATATATATATATATAATATTATAAAAGAGCCCGCAACATAATAATTGTTCAGGTCATAAGCACGATTGACCGTTCACATTGTCTAACTAATGTCGCCCAATCTATCCACACAACATATATACATGATGTACTATGTTATGTCATGGTTGTATGTGCGGTATCAAACCTAGTAAAGTTTCGGTATAATGTGTGTCCTTGTCTACTAGATACAGGCTGTCAAGACATACAGGTGCTACCGAATGGACTGGCGTTCATCACATCGGTAAGTTCCGGTGGCCGTTTGTGCTATTTATTAATCATATGATGCTACTACTTTTTTCAATGATAACGACGATAACCGACATCAGTGTTTATACAATCGTTGATGACGTAGATAACGACGACGTAGATAGTTCGGAAAACATTGAGGACGTAATAGAAAAACGAAACGAAAGAATGTTGTCTTTAACCTAAACACGTCTTTGTTTTCGGACAGGGCGTTGAAGCACAGAGTCGGGGCGAAATATTGCTGTTTGACTTCAAGAAGCCCAGACACGGGGCCCACGCGCTTGACATTGTAGGCGACCTCGACAGATCCACATTCTCTCCTATCGGTCTCAGCATTTGGAGAGACTGCAACTTCAGTAAGACACAGGACGTTTTCTATGGAGCTCTCTTTGGCTGCGGCCATATGTCACCGTTAGCGTTCTGTCGTATAACAAATAATATTTATGTAGTAGATTTAACCGTAGTCACATATATATATATATATATATATATATATATATATATATATATATATATATATATATATATATATATATATATATATATATATATATATATATATATATATATATATATATATATATATATATATATATATATATATATATATATATATATATATATATATATATATATATATATATATATATATATATATATATATATATATATATATATATATATATATATATATATATATATATATATATATATATATATATATATATATATATTTTTTTTTATTTTGTGACTACAGTTAAATCTATATATATATATATATATATATATATATATATATATATATATATATATATATATATATATATATATATAATATATATATATATATATATTAAATATATTATTTTTATTTTGTGACTACGGTTAAATCTACTACAAATATATATATATATATA
Source organism: Lamellibrachia satsuma (assembly GCA_033239005.1). NCBI lineage: Eukaryota > Metazoa > Annelida > Polychaeta > Sabellida > Siboglinidae > Lamellibrachia > Lamellibrachia satsuma. Next base: position 2,623,280 of record BSQZ01000066.1, read on the forward strand.
TATATATATATATATATATATATATATATATATATATATATATATATATATATATATATATATATATATATATATATATATATATATATATATACATATATAATGATAATAAATTCCATTTATACAGCGTCGTGTATCCGGATATAAAATCTGTTCAGACGATTATTTAGCTATTTCTTCATGCATTGTAATTTATTATCACTCCCGGAATGCGGACTAATTAAACACGTGATTTCGATGAGAATGTTTCAGTCGCCGTGTAACAGCCGCATGCACTTTTGTGTAACATTGGATATGACGCATTAAGTTACGTGTTTTCCAGACGTGATCTACATATTTGTTGGCAACACTCGTGGGTACAGAAAAGATACAGTGGAGAAGTTTCGCTATGACGAGAGTAGACGACAGTTGCACCACTTGCGAACATACCGTGACCCGACGTTCAGGCAGTCAGTGTTTATAAAAAATGCTTGTCGTTAATCAATATCAATCAACGCCTTGTAAACCATTTATAATTACCTAGGCATACAGCAGGTGTGGTAAGCTGCTACGTGCAATCGATTTCAGATTAATGTCGTAATTCATATTTTATAATGTTCTGAGTCATTTCCGTATTGATAATTACAATGTCGATTTCACTCGGACACTTCCCAATGGGGCCTTGACAAACTGTAGATATTGTATATATGGGGACTCTTTGAAGGTTTAACACTTAAATGAATATTTCAATGTCACCGCTGTTTTCTTGTGCACCAACAGCCCCAGTGATATCTCGGCGACGGGGGAAGACAGTTTCTACTTCACCAACTGCTTCAAGCTCGATTTTACAGTGGAGTTCATTCGTCGTCTCACTGTTGGCAATGTCGGCTTCTACGATGGCAGAAGGGGGCACATTCTGTTAGTTAGGCAAAACATCCCGATTAGTATAAACTCATCACCGGATTACAAGTAGGTGGCCAAAGTATTGTTGTCTATCCAGAGTTTCCCATGTTTAGAGCGAAAAAAAGTTATGGTTCTGGTTGACTGAGGGTTTACATGTTAAGCAGCGTGACCGATAAGCGCATGCGCAGTTCTGTGAAAATCGGTTAACATAGACTACGCGTGACGAACTATATGATGCCGGAATATAAAAAAAACAAAGCGTGTTCATAACCTACTGACAAGTTTAGGGGCAGGTGTAATGATATATGTTTTCATTTGGCTAGCCAATGTTGCCAGACTTCGACACTCGTAACGTAGGGCGATCGAATAATATGACGCAGCCCATGACATTAATATGCTGTGTGTTCAACAATCTTTTCCTTGTAAACTACTGGCGTAATATTCTTAATTTTATTTGGAAATTATTATGCTTAGTAGCTATTATGACATTCGTTACATTAGCAAAGTTTCCATAGAAATGACAAACCTTAATTTTCCGCCTTCCAATATTATGAGTAAATGTTTTACTCACCCAATACTGCCGAATTGTATAACACTTCCTTTGCCATCACAAATTCAGTATAATCTGAAATGTTGTTAGTGTAGTTTCCAGATGGTAATCGCAATAATAAAGATTTTATAAAAATCTAAGTGGATTTGTAATTTTTGATGAATGGATTCTCGGCAACATTTACGAGAAACGATCAGGTCTGAGATAATTTTAAATGATCTGAGCGAACACGAGAACCCTTCGTCCATGCGCAACTGTCGTGTTATGTAAATGCCAGAGTTTGTTAGTTGCATTCATTGTTGTTGTTTCATGTTGCTAGCCGCCGACTGTCAGTGAAGGTAGAATTGACGCCACTGAGCATGTTGAAGAATCTAACTTTTTACTTAAATGTTTATTGATAAGTTACGTATTAAGTTGTATACCACATGTTACAGGAACGTATTCATATCGGAGTTAGGTGGGAAACGGTTGACTGTTTACACAAGGGAATCGGACAACAGTTTGACATCGACGCAGGTAAGACGTGTGCTACGGTATTTGCACCATAAACGCGACGGATGACAATGACTCTTACGGCTACTTTTATCCGTGACACTTTTTGTTAATCAATCCCTGCTTTGTTTCAATACCTTACATGTCAGTTATTCCAAAACTTTTCACTGTCTGTTTCTACATGTATTAAACTGGATAGTTTATGCAACAACCATTCCCATTGTGATTTACAATTACCCATCTTGTGGAACCGTTTAAATTGTTGAATTTGTCACAACAATATGGGTTAAACAACTCGATTATCTAATCATACCTATCCTCTTCGGGTAGAGTGATCCATCAAGATGCCCTTCTCCACTTCGTTCTATCTTTGGCAAATATTTCTTCGCGTTTAAGATCTTAATCATTTAGATTATTTCGTATATGATTCCGCAGCTGTACATGATTTTTCAAAGGATCCTTCGGCGCAAGGATTAAAAGACCTTTTCGAAGTCCACGAAAGTGATGTATACCGTTGTCTGCCGCTCCACTATATGCTTTGTTACACTTCGCAGAATGAATATGTTTAAACTGTATCTCTTTTTTCTGAAGCTTTCTAATTAATATATCACCTCATCGTTAACTCACTCTTTTATTCTGCACATAATCACTCTTCCGAACACTTTTCTGTCTTTGATACTTCCTTTTTTCCCTGAAATGTTCCGAATAACCTGATAAGCTTTCTGTATTGTAGTATAAAATGTGGGATATTATAATGTTTTAATTATGGATGACAGTTACTTTGTTGTTTCCATTTCTCAAGTTGACAATGACAACTCGCCCTTCATACTATCCAGAGGGGCTAACTAATATTGCACAACAAACTGGAGATCTTCCGCTGTTCATGGTGTGAAAGCGATAAATGAAGGTTTCGCGCCGCTTTTGCGACGGGGAGGGTGGAAGGGAGTTTCCCTCCTGGTGAAATAATGCCTTAGATGGGTAAAGCCATATATTGTAATATGATATAAATATCGAAGACGTAGCGGTATAATTGGCACCTCTGTAATATTTGTCGCCGCCTAAACACCGAGAATGTGTAGTTGTTGACGTTTCAGGTTTCAATATTTTATTCTCTAACGAAATTATTTAGTTAGCTATTTACTGATTTAGTTACTTAGTTATTCAGTCAATCGGTTAGTTACATAAATAGTGTGATTCAGGTGGTTCCGCTGGGAACATTCGCAGGAAAGATCAACGTTGACGTGGTTTCTGGACACTTGTGGATGACGGGACACCCGGACGGCCAGTCGCTGGTGAACCACCTGAAGCCGCCTCACACCGTCAGAACGCCTTCGCAGGTACAGTGAACTCGACGTAATGAAATCAGCACTGACAATTTGATTTGATAACTCACATAATCGGAGCATTTTACGACAGTTGCAAAAGGGAGTTATTCAATAAAAAGTCAATATATTTTCGGCTGATGTATTTGAATAATTCAACAGAATGCTTTTATTTAGGACAATAACGCTGCCTTCCCTGTCCATGTATAATATTTCCGGCATTTCATATCAATGTAATTTAATCACGGGCGTGTGTGATATGCACTTGTACGTACATGTGCGTGCAAGTTTGCCCGCATGCGTGCGTGCGTGCGTGCGACAGTGTGTGAGACCGTGCGTGTGTGAGCACGCTCGTTTGAGTACAGGTTTGTCTGGGTTCGTACGTGTCTTATGTGTTTGTCTGCATTCGGAATAAAACACTCTGAATTGATAAATGTGTCATACACGAGACGATAACAATGTCTGCTACAATCCTAACATATGTGAATTCCCGTCGTTATATATTCGTCGTCTTTCCGCTGTCACCTTCGCCATCCAATGTCTACATTATTGTTATCTCTATCTCCACAATATAGTGAAATGGTTAATTAACTGATTGCATTTCACGTCATGTTTATCGGCGCAGGTGCTGCGGCTGACGTTGTCAGAAGACTCCAAAGTGACAGAGATTGCGGAGGTGTACTACAACGACGGACGGCAAATCTCTCTGGCAAGCACAGCTGTCCACTACCGTCGATATATGCTCGTTGGTAGCGTCTTCACGAAGTTACTTCTTTGTAAAGTACATCACGCATAAATGTTGCAGTTGTCATCATATGTTTCAATCTGCAACGTGCAAGTAATTTACGTACATGCACGTACGCGCATACACACACACACCTACACACACGCACGCATGCATGCACACACACACACGCGCGCACGCACACACACACACACCCACACACTCTCACACATATGCATGCACGAACGCACGTGGTAGATGTTGCATAATTTGGTGCACAAGCAATTGGTTGTCACATGTAAGTCGACCACGAATAAAGATTTAAACAAAGAGTGCCATTTCGTACTGTAATATGTCTAACTATTTCTGAGCTATGTGTAAATTTAGGAATGAAACGTTATAACATCGATTGACCTCTCCCGAAATATGACAGATCCACCATGTGTGTGTGTGTGTGTGTGTGTGTGTGTGTGTGTGTGTGTGTGTGTGTGTGTGTGTGTGTGTGTGTGTGTGTGTGTGTGTGTGTGTGTGTGTGTGTGTGTGTGTGTGTGTGTGTGTGTGTGTGTGTGTGTGTGTGTGTGTGTGTGTGTGTGTGTGTGTGTGTGTGTGTGTGTGTGTGTGTGTATATATATATATATATATATATATATATATATATACATATACCCAATCAGTGGAATAACTGTGATCCATCCAAGTATATTTCAATCTTCCAAAAGAGTTTTTTTCTGAAATTGTGTTTTGATGTGCACACATTAAATCTGATGTTGTTTTAAGTGGGATATTTAAATAAACATTTAAGCGTTTATAACTTAGTAATGTATAATCCTGGTGTGTCGTGACTTGTTTAAACTAGTACGGACATAAGTAGTATAATTGACTAATACATATTGCAGTACACGGCGTTTTGTAAGACTTAAGCTCGCCATTCTCATACCGACTTTTATTCGCCAATAGTTTTTTTCTGCCGAAAACCATTCGTGCCAGCTAGTTAACTTCGCGCCGTTTGAGTCTTACAAATGAAATAGACCGCGGAATCAGGTCGTACAGTGACGCAGTCGGTTGATTGTGTATGCAAATTATCCCATTTGTATGTCGCTCCTATTCAACGCACTAGTTCAGCAGTTATGCGTGGATGAGAGATATGGATTCGACGATTTATGGGGACGCTTTGTTGAGAGAGAAGCTGTATTGACGAGGGGGCTGCATCTACGCGGGAAAGGCGGCAGTTTTTATATAATAACTGCAAAGAACGGTTAACAAAGCATGAATGCCATATGTTATATAAAACAAATGAGCTGATGGAATCTTAGTTTTTCATTGAATGGACTTTCGTTTGTTCACCACATGGACATTAAACATTGTTATGATACTTCAGACGGCCTAAAATGACCACAACCAAAATTATCCTAAGTCGAATTAGTTTTTTATTATAGAGTTTCGATTACCCCTAGTACTCCGTCCATTCCGCGTCTCTTTCGGCATCCGATCACAAACAATGTTTACAATCGTTTATTTTAGTAGTTTTCTAAGTAAACAAGATTTCACCTTTCTGTAGTAGTTTTTATTTCTTTCTAGTGCTGAAGTTAGTATTGAAATGCTAGCAATCGACGCTGAGTGAGGATCGCAGCGTCAAGCTTTGCATCTCGATTTACACCCGTTTTTCATATCTTTCATTCATAAAATTCACAAAAACACAGTAACAACATCACATGTATTTATTTACTTAACCATATATTAAACACTTGAATGTGACATTCATAAAAAATATGTTTAATAGTAAATCACACCACCATCTCAATGCCACATTTAGAGAACGGTGGCTCCCACCCACGCATGGCAGCACACAATCACTCACACACTCCGCATTCACGCACATACGCACTCAACCACGTGGTCTTACGATATTTAGGCCGACCGACTGTGGTATCTATGTCAGTTTGGTTAATGATGATGGAATTTAGCCGACAGTGGTCTTTATCCAAGACCGATGCGTACGATTTACCATAGTTATTAGTAGATGATATGTTTATAAACGTCAAGGTTGCGATGAAGATTGCATTGTTTCCGCAGCAGATCTTAAAAGTAATGCGATATGAGGCAGGAGCCAATGCGAATATTTGAGAAGTGGTAATGAGTGAGAAAAACGAGGAGACTTGACAAACACTTTTGCAGACGTTGAAATGTCAATATGTCCTTGAGATGAATTTTATGATAAAGGGAATTGCAACAATCCAGTAAACAAGATCAGTTGCAATAGTTTTGGCTACATTTACATTTATTTGTGCAGCCGACCAAAAGTTGATGATGGCTTGCTTATGCGCTTCTCCAATGATACCTGACTATAGAGCCCCGATCATTTCAACGAGTATTTTACGGCAACCATATTTCCCCAGCAATGCTCACAGTCCTTGTCGTGGAACGGCGTAGAACGTTTTTGTTTGTCTTCGACGTATCAACTAATGTTGAGCTTCAGTGATTACGCGGACCGTAAGACGATCTAGGAACGCTCTTGCGAATACGTTGCTGCTACAAAGAGGACTGGTATACCTATGTCATTTCATACACTGATCGATCTCCTTTCTTAAACTGTATAACCAAAGTCCACTATTATTGGACGCGTGTAAAGTTCCAGATCAAGTTGCACATTGATTCCAGCAGTGATCGGCCTCCAGATTTCAGATATTTCCCGTTTGTTGATTAGTTGACTCACACACAATGTATTTACGAAACGGATGTCCCTCAACCGGTTGTTGTTAGTTATCGAACGTGTACGTAAACGTGGTGCGCTGATGTTCGCATGTTAAATATAATCCATTTGGATATATTGTTGTTCCATAAACATTAATTATGCCATTACATTGTGTCAGAATTATGGAGTTCACACACGTTCAACAGTGGAACTTCAGCTAAATGCAGCTAAGTGCAGATGACGTAGGCATATCAGGCTTACATGAGACATTTGCTAGACGACATATTGTCACCGTTCGATGATATGTCGCAAGAACAGCAATGTTTTACACAATAATAGCAAACCGGCAGAGCGATATGAGATAAATTGAGTAAACTTACAAATCCGATAAGCTATGTCAATGATAGCTAGCGACTGACAGCAGTGCGTGTGACGGCAGTGCGTGTGACGGCGGTGCGTGTGACGGCAGTGCGTGTGACGGCAGGGTGTGTGACGGCAGTGCGTGTGACGGCAGTGCGTGTGACATCAGTGCGTGTGACAGCAGTGCGTGTGACAGCAGTGAGTGTGACGGCAGTGCGTGTGACGGCAGTGCGTGTGACAGCAGTGCGTGTGACAGCAGTGCGTGTGACGTCAGTGCGTGTGACGGCAGTGCGTGTGACGGCAGTGCGTGTGACGTCAGTGCGTGTGACGTCAGTGCGTGTGACAGCAGTGCGTGTGACAGCAGTGAGTGTGACGGCAGTGCGTGTGACGGCAGTGCGTGTGACAGCAGTGCGTGTGACAGCAGTGCATGTGACGTCAGTGCGTGTGACGTCAGTGCGTGTGACAGCAGTGCGTGTGACGGCAGTGTCATTGAGATGACTGCATCTATCCAACAGACGTATGAACTTATGCTCACAGGAAACATCGCATTGAACTCTACGCGACTACATCTGGTTTGATGCTAAACTATATGTTGCGAGAAAGCAAGTTATTGAAGTATTTAACACTTTCACATTAAATGCTGAAGAGAAAGGAACTATAACGTGGCGGTTGGGAAATTTAATTCATAGTACAACCCCGAAACAAAGGAGGGGTACGAAAGATACGTTTTCCAAATACGAAACAAATTTTAAGTGGAATCGATTGAACAATTCGTAATGTACTTGATAATTAAAGAACAAACCTATTTGAAAATGTAATTGACAGAATGATCGACCTAACACACGCCAAGGCAATTCAGATACGCCCAGCCGCGGAGGCGAGTGACCGGCAGATACAATCGCTAGCAGTATCATTGGACATATATGCAAATGTCAATTAGTGCAACGCCAGGGGGAGACACCAACAGAGGAAGTTTGGAAGTTGCGAATTCGCAGAGAAGTTTGGAAGTTGCAACACTGACGCACTACGTCAAGTGGAAACTAATATGTATGTTTATTATTCATAAGTAACTTAGCGAAAGAAAAGGTAATTTCATCCATGGATACAAGAACACACACTGGTTTGATTCGAGGTGTGTAGAGTTTGGCGCGATGGTGTGACAAGATCAAGTGCGTATGCGATTGGGTAAGCGTAATAGTGCGTGAAAACACCATCGTGCCACAAAACGTGATTTTGGGATATTATTGTCTGGTTCACCATTAAAACATAATTTATGTGAATGTAAAGTTTTGCATAGACAGTGTAAATTAACTATGAAAACTAATTAAATGTTGTAGACTTGTGCTTTATTTGTTGATGAAAGTCCGAAAAATGGGTAGGTATCTTTCAGCGTAGGACGCTAACTATTCAATAATAACTAACTGAACAAATAAATAAAATGCGTAAATGAAACTGATGTATTGTTTATCTAGTACACTACAGAACATTAACAAGGTAATTGAAAAAGCGCTTACAAATTGGGTGGCAACATTCTGATATCCGTGGAATGAGCAATCAAAACAAAATGTGATGTATGCAGATCATCCTATTGGCCAGTGGTGTGCCAGGAAAAATTGCGGGGAAAAAACGGGAGCAGGCATTTTTTAAGTAACTTTGCTCCGTTGCACCAATCGACCACCATCTACGAATTGCTTCTGACTTCAATATAATTTTTTGTATTCCCGAAACCCCCCCAATAGATCGGTTAACCTGTGTGGTTATACAAATTCTTGTTGATTCATTGCAATATTATGTGGCGATATGCCTCACATGATTTTTATCTTAATATTTTATCTACAGTAGTTCAATAGCACTTCTAGGTAGTTAACTACTTCCAAATGTTGTTTGGAATGATGTGAACAATGTAACAAGGGTTACTATTAGATTACCCGCTTTTATCTGTGTTGACTGTACATAATTTGACTGGTAAAATGATTATGTAGTCTATTCAAATGGATAATGTTCCCTTGTGTTAAGCGTTCAATCAGTATCCAACAGGTAAACAGCTAAAGGGTTTTTTCGTCAGATTTTTTTGCAATAATGTGTTTGCAAGATTATTAAGGTTAAGGGGGTTACTTCACCCGCTTGTGTATGTAGAAGTGTAATTATATCGCTGATACTAAGCTTGCGCATTCTTTATTTATGGATATTTCCCCTAATATTTCATATGCTACAGCAACAGGATTTTTTGGTCAGAAATTCCGGTGGAAGCAGTTTACGTTTGTTTGCTATTGTAAATAGTGCTTACTACCCCAGCTTTTGTATGTATTAAATTGTAAATAGCATGGCTGCTACTATTATTGTGCAATTTGTATTCATGAATGTGTTACCCTTGTATTTCATTTATTGGAACCTTATTGAGCAGCAGCAAGAGAGTTTTGGTCAATTTAATATTGTGAACCAATCTTGACTTTTCGTTAACCTTACTTATACAAATTAGTTACCAGTTTCTGTTTTTACATTCATTGCTATTGTGATGTACTTCATGGCTATGTATACTCTCTCTGCTGTAGGCGCAGTATGTTAAAGTCGGTGTGCACAGAGGCAATGGTTGTCCTGTCATTGTCAATGAAAACAAATTGGGCATATATGACGGATTGCCCATTTTACACTTTACATTGTAGTTGTGTTTCTAAAAAAAATATTTTAAAGGCGAACGATGTTCTGTTTCACCAAAATTCCGTTCATCGTTCCGATAAGCCCTTTCCATCAATAATTAGGAATACCATGTACACCTAGTTAAAAAAAAAGTAACGGTACCCATGCCATATAAACGGGTCTGCTCTCCCAACAAAAGCATCCCCACACATCTACGAATCGAACTCTCTCCCCACGCCACGCACAGCTGCTGAACTAACGCGTTGAATAAGCGTGACATACATTTCAGATCATGTACATACATCATCAACCGGCTGCGTCACAATAAGACCGCTCTTCGCGGTTGACATAATTAGTCATCCAAAGTCTGTCTTCAAACTGTTGCATTATTCGTTGTTGCTATCGTAGGCTGTCGTGTCTGTTCCAAGCTCGTCGGCCGATGTAATCATGTTGCAACACATTGTCGCTGTGTGTACTGTTGGCTACATAAGAGTATTGTGCAACAAGTTAGCGTAAGTACTTCACGATAAGTTATTATGTTATTGTTGACTCTTGTATATGTGTTCGTACTAGTTTCGAAGTGTAATTACATGCCAATATTATACATTGACAAGTGATATACTTGAAGTTGTTTAATTGTGTATATATATATATATATATATATATATATATATATATATATATATATATATATATATATATATATATATATATATATATATATATATATATATATATATATATATATATATCGTTTTGCACTTTACTAGCTCTATTATCTACACAACAGTTTACATTATAACGTATTGCTTTACGGCATATCGATTAATACCATTCCTTTGTTGTCTATGTTGACACATTTATAAGAACAGTACCAACTTTATCGCTGTCTTTGTCGGTTGTGAATATTTCTGCTCACTTGGTTCACGTCGAATGAATCACCTCCAGGTTTTGTTTTTCTTCGGTAAAGTGAATATGACTACCTGATGTTTATGATCATTTGTCTTCAATGTTTACATTATTACCTCTTTGAATCTACATTTGAGGCGGCCTCGGCTTCTTCCGACATTTTGAAGGAAAATTTTTTTTTAAAGTATAATTTCATATATTCGAGCCACCTGACTTGTTTATCTATTGCTCGGGAGTTTTGCTGATTTGAGTGTGTCCTTTTTGGGTACTCAGTTATACCCATTTATCACCAGCAAGTCATGACGTATCGTAACATATTTTTGGTATAATATATATGTTCCATAGAGCATCGTGGGAACTACTGTTCTTCCATGCACCACACATTTTGTAATAATAAAAATATATAACATACTTATATTGTGCTAAGAGAGAGACACAAACTCCAAATAAAAAAGGGGTTAAGCAGTTCATAATCGATACAATGTTCCATTTATAATCAGAAGGATTAGTACGATTGTGATCCATTGAGGATTTAACAAGATTTAACAAGATTTGCCATCCAAGCCAAAGGCCCAGATGGCAGGTGGACAAGGAAGCCATTGGCTTATCGAGAGTCCAACAATGTTCATCTACTTATAACCCGCCCTCCTGAGATATGTGTCTACCTTATTTTTAAACATATTCACGCTGCTAGCAGTTACACAATATGTAGACAATTTGTTCCATTCATTTATTGTCCTCTGTGAGAATGAGTGCTTCCTGATGATAAGCTAGTTTAAGCTGGTAGGTTTTACTTGTTGCTATATTTCCTACAGACTTAACACTAGCATGGAGATATTCCCAAAGAATCGGTGCTGCAAATGAAAACGCTCTAATTCCGACCTTTATTTCTACACTGGGAACAAATAATATATTATAATTATATGATAGAAGCTGGGCAAACTTGCAGGTGTGACCAGTGAATATAAATGCCAATGAGCCAATGCAATGTGGTAATGTGTGAGAGAAAAGAGGAGACCTGGTATCTACCCTTGGCAAAACATGTTACAAACATTTGAAGTTTCAGGATGTCCTTGATAGCAATATTATGTCATAGGGAATGGCAGTAATCAAGTATACTACTAATAGAAACAGTTGCAATAGTTGACAACACTTTTAGGGCAACCATACTCCCGAAGCTCACAATCGTTGTCTTCCCACGGCGCCTACGACGCCTACGTATACGGTTTTGTTACATATTTTCATACTTAGATTTGATGAAAAGGACACAAATGTTTTACTTCCTCCGCGCATCTTCCAGATATGAAAGCATTTGGAGTTTCAGTGATTATATTTGCATAACAGTTTACACGATTGAGAAACGCTCTTTGCAGATACAAAGTGGAGCGGAAAACATATGTAATTCCCATACACTGATCGATCTCCTTTCTTAAACAGTGCAATAACGTTTGCATATATCCACTTGTCAGCATCTTTGTCCTGCAATATCTTAGATGATTGTCAATTCATTGGTAAACCTATAAAAGTAGGCCTTTATTAATGCTTTTAATTTGGACGATATTCATTGTCCAATGCAATGCTTGTCCAGCATTTCATGTGAATGTAGTTGTATCACGTGTGTGCGTGCACGTTCGTGCACGTGTGGGCGTGCTGGCGTGTGGGCGGAAGCGCTTTGACCAAAATGAATGTCTATGAAGTACACAACGCATAGCTGCTGCAGCCAAGAAACAGGCTGAGAGGGGGCGGAAGGGAGGCGGCGGGAGAGAGGAGGTATAAGGATGTGAGAGGAAGAGAGCGATGAAGATTGAGGGGTGAGAGAGCGGTGGAGTCAGTGGGAGGTTGAGTCGCAGAGGGAAAGAGAAAAGTACATCCATTCAGTTGCAAGTCAGCCCAGATAACGATCTTTCACAACGTTGTTGCATCCCTGGCCTTCTGATTGCCTGTTTCGAAGCTTCGTGTAAAACTCATCCCAACAACTTTAGAAGAATTAAAACATTATTATTATACCGGCTGAACGGTAGTGTAAATATCATCGTATACTTTTTATATTTGGTATAACACATAGCCATGCGCATATGACCGGCTGAACTGTAGTGTGAGTATTACCGTATAGTTGCTTTTTGGGCGTCGAGTATCTACGTCATGTTAAACTTCAACCATGCACTTACGTTCGTCTGTGTGTCTGCATGTATGTATGTCAGTTCCCTCATATCCCCGTATTTTTTATGCTCGGGGTCCTTTTGTTTATTGAAACAAATTATAATATTCCCGGGGGTAAATTACATCATTCAAAATAATATGTACGTGCAATTATTATCAACACTATGTGTGTATCATCCATTTGTATGTGATCTACGTAAAACTTCTACTGAACGCTTCGTGAAACCGGCAGTCGAATTTGTTTTTTTTGTGGAACGAATATGTCATTGTAATAATAACTCATAAAAAGTAATTGATATCGCGCCTATATCACCAGGATGCTGAGCTCAGAGGTGCAACAAAACATAATAATTAAGCATAATCGTGAGCAGGGACACGCAAAAGTCATTATCAGAACGACTGACAACAGAAGATATATGGAAATGCAATTTGAAATAAATGCGTAAATATTTTTTTGGAAAGATATCTATAGTTTGATAAATGAATTTCATACCCTAGGCGCTGCGACAGAGAAAGCACGTTTGCCCAAATTAAGTTGTATTTCAGGCACAATAAATTGTTGGGAAACTCATGATCTGAGATATTTGAAAGATACAGGAGACTAGCCAAGTAGGGTGGTTGTTGTGTAGGTATAGCAATATATGTAAGAGTGGACAGCTTAACATTAATTCGATGATAACAGTGTAACTGTTTAAGTAGTGGTAGTGATGGTGAAATAGAGGAGCCCTGAGCGACACATGTGATACACAATTATTTACTCTTTTGAGTTTAGCCAAGTTTATTTTAGAAATGTTATTTAGTAGTGAATTATAATAGTCAAAGCGACTTCTAATTAATGCGTTGATATTGTTTTAGCAGTAGGTATAGATATGTGACGCCGAATTCGAAGGAGATCATATATATGTTAGAACAAGGATTTACATTCTCGATAAATATGCTGGCGAAAGTCACTATCAAAGACAAAACCGATATTACGAACAGTATATGATAGGAATGTATCACTGCCAAGCAATTTAACTGGAAAATTGCTTATCACCCTATTTCTTTGTTACTTAGTGCCATTAATAATAAAGTAATTTTTTTATATCTGGATTAAGCTTTAACTTACCTGATTCCACCAAAAACAAGCTACTTATAAGGGAATCACTCAAAGTCGAAATAGATTCGTGTGCGCTTGAATGTGAAAGTGATATGTAAACCTGTGTATCGTGACTATATAGTCATGACTTATATAATGACTTGGCTGAGAGATATAGCATATAAGCTAAACAGAACAGACCAAGGATGGATCCTTGTGGCAAGATAGTGTGTCATATATGTTAATGCTTTGGTGTCTCTCTGGAAAATATGATTTGAACCATCGAAGGGCTGGGACAGAAATGCCAAAAATATATCTGGAGGTTTTGTAAAAGGATCAATCAAATGATGTACTCAATATGTTTCAAGGACATACATGAAAGATCCAGTATTAGACTTCGTAAATCAAGGTAGATATTGAAATCTTAAAACATGTAAAGGTCTTTTTTGGAATGGTAATGTGGTTTCAAGGACATTTGGAAATTAATCCATAACGGTATTTGTGCTTGTTGGAGGAGAGTAGATGCTTATACAATTAGCAGATATGGATGAATGTTTTGAACAAATACATGGTACCTCAAATCATTGTTATTGAGGTGCATCAATAAGTTCTAATATATTCCAGGTGACAGAAATGCGATTCCACCACCCTACTTGATAACTCAAGTGTATGTGTATTTGCATAATTGTTTGCATTACTACATCTTTGAATATACGTATGAGGTGACGTCGTTTGTTAATACCTTCCGACAGTTGGAAGTGCAACATTTATTTAGGACGTCTGTTGTCATTTATTCGAGCCACGAGTCATATATCATATACATATATATATATATATATATATATATATATATATATATATATATATATATATATATATATATATATATATATATATATATATATATATATATATATATATATATATATACTATATATATATATATATATATATATATATATATATATATATATTTACTAGGGATATTTGCTACATTGAATAAGTAATTTTTGGATATGCGAGTATTCCATGTTATACCCATGTAGTACCAGCAAGACATGCCGTTTCGTAACATGTTTCGGTACAGTGGGTATGCTTCGGCTCCACAGAGAAACTTGAAAAGTACTATTTTTCTATGCCCCAACAATTTCACTGCATTTCAATGATTGTGCAGAAGAACAAAAGTTGATGTTGTATTGTTTATGGGCTTCTCCATCATCCCCGACTGCACTGCCTTGATCATTTCTACAATTAACTTTTGCAACTGTATTTCCGCAGCAATGCCTACAATATACACATACAATGTATACGTTAATCAGTTACATAGTAGTTTAATTAAATGCATCTTATTATTACACTTCACAATATGTATTCCTTACACAACAGTTAACGGTATAATGTATTGCTTTACTGCATAGCGATGAAGATCATTCCGTTTTTGTCTATGTTTGACACATGAATCGGAAAAAAAAACTACCATCTCTCGCAGTCAGTCTCGGTTGCGATTATTACTGATCGCTTGGATCAGCTTATGTTTCTTTTATTCAATGTTTCCATTACTAGTCTCTTTGATTCTACGTGTGAGGCGACCCCGGATTCTAGTACCTTCCGACAGTTAGAAGAACAACATTTCTTTGGGAAATATTTTGTCTGCTATTCGAGCCACCTGATTTGTCTATCTCATACACACTTGTTCTGGGTGTTCATTTAAGTATGTCCTGTTTGGATATATGAATATTCCAAGTTATACCCGTGTATCACCAGCAAGGCATGCCGTTTCCTAACATGCTTTTACTATGATTTATACATTGTCAATCTTATTCACATATGATTGTGCAGACTACCAACAGTTGATTATGCCTTGCTTATGCGCTTCTCCAATTACTTCATCCCTCACAGCAGAGTGGGTCGAACATTTCTACAAATAATTTTTTTAAATGACGACTACGTGGATGGTTTTGATCGATACCTTTATTCTTGGATTTGGCGCAAGGGTCACAAAATATGTATTTCCACGGTGCGTATTTCATGTTTAAAAGTCATATTGAATTACTAGTTTGTAAAACAGACCTTTAGTCGATTGAGGAATACCCTTGCGAGTATTTTGCCAGCTACTAAGACGAGTGGTTTACATATGTCATTCCAATATATTGATCGATCTCCTTTCTTAAAAAGTTATATAAATTGTGTACGCAGACTTGACCAGTCGATCGTGTCAGTTTTGTATTTTTATCCTTGAATGTTGTAAATGCCTCATCTGACTTCAATGCACACTCTCAACAAGACAGGCGAAGGCGGTTGAGAATATCTCATATTGCTTTGTGTGCTAAGAAGAGTGGGGCAGTTATAAATAACTTTTGCTAAAGAGCTTAAAACCACAACAAAGCGGTTGCTATCTGTCCATATTTAGGCCATGGTTTGGTGCAGCTCCACACCATGTTCTAACACCGGTGGGACTTGGGCTCTTCCTCGCTGTGACGCCATACTACTATGATATCCCTAATTTAATCAGCCTGATCCCTTAGCCACGAGGCGCTTCAATAACCCACGATAAGCTGGAAACAACTGAGCTGAATCCAAGCAATAGCGCCACACATGTGTCTTATCTCCATGTTGTATACATTTCGTTTACGTTGACTAGGTGAACGTTTCCTTTCCACAAGTCGGCATGCAACCACAAGCCAGGCCAGTGTAAGCTGGTGACAGGCATCGATATGTGTTGATGATTGTGCGTATGCGTGCGTGCGCGCGTGCGTGCGTGCGTGTGTGCGTGCGTATTGGTGTATGCATACACACCGACTAATATTAATTAGCACGTGTCATGTAAGTGTACATCATTAAAATAATATAAGTACGATTACAGGAGCGGCTTGCTGGGATTGTTAAATTGTCCTTCAAATATAATATCATAAAAGATCCCGCAACGTAATCAGGTTACAAGACCGGTTTACCGTTAACATTGTATATGTTACGTCGTAAAAGTCTCGACACAAGAGTGATACATGAGGTCGGTTGTTATTTCGTGGTTGTATGAGCGGTATCAAACCCAGTATAACTTCGGTACAATGTGTTTCCGTTTCTGCCAGATAAGGGCTCTGAAGACATCGAGGTGCTACCGAATCGACTGGCGCTCATCACATAGGTAAGTTCTGGATACTGTTTGTGTTAGTTATTAATCATGTGATGCTACTACTTATGTCGATGACGACGACGAGGTGTTGAATACACAAGCGATAAGGTAAGGGTATATCGTAGTAGACAGTGTTGTAAGCACAAGCGATAAGGTTTTTGTGTGTCACGTCGTGGACGACGATCCTAGTTTGCACGTTCCTCGTCTGTAGTCTCGTGATCTGTTCGGTGTCCACCAGTAATCGTAAATTACGTTCCTGCTCTTGTCAATTCCGAGCACCGCCTCGATTTTACCGTACACAATGTCGTTAAAGGTTTGAGCGAGTGCCCTTGGAACGGGTGTTTAGGGTACGGCTCATTGAAAGCGTATTTGTCAACGCAGCAAAGCACCAGACGTCTCACCAGACGAACATGTTCATGCTTGTGCGACATGACCCCTTGCGAGATGGATTACACTTTGCAATGGACGGGAAGCAAAGGGTATTTGGTCGTACCCTTGTCTAAAGCCTTGATGTGCGCCATTTGGACTGCTGGTCACTAGGTAGCTTTTCTCGCAAACGTAGTGGCGTAAACGTAAACGATGTGAACTATGTGAATGGGAGCGGCGGAAGTGGCCATTAGCGCGATCGCGTCCTTACTTCGTACGAATAGAATCTTGCCCTGAACCCATTGATGAGGAGACGTTCTTGCGTGAATAGTTCCATGTGAATCATTTGTTCGACGACCTGTCTCTGTGGAACTGCGGAGCCGCCTTAATAGAGGGCTTATCAATTCCTTACGAGCGGTCAATGGCTCTTGCAACATCGAAAGAGAAGCGTCACCGTCACTTTAACTCGTTCGAATGGTAAGGGACGTCCGGTGTTGTTCCTTATTAATGTTGTTCCAAACTCCTTGCACAATAAGGGCAAGTACTGGACTTGCCCGAAATGTATCGCCACCGTATGATCGAGCTGTCCTTGTATCGGACTATTTATGTACAACTCCTTGCGCGTGCCGACGACATGATGATTACTCTGATAGCAGATTTTCTGTAAATATATATCAGTCGCCGCCATGATCGCTCCACCGAACACGTACCGTTCCGATGTCGTTGCGCTATGTTGCGGTGTACTTTACATGTTCGGACACGTTATAGCCGAACAATTGATTTGTCACATCCTATTCATAGAATGGTTTCGCTAGACTGACGGTTCATCAATTCTTAAAGAATATATACTATTGAAAACTTTTACAATGGTTCTATAGCACATAGTTGCACTTGAACACATCACGTTTTTCAAGAATATAATCAATCTACTTATACCGTAGTTACGAAAGTCTCTTATTTCAATGTGGTTTGACAACATTAGAGACCAGGAGACTAAGAGTAGACCAAATAGAAGTGTTTAAAATAGTGAACTGTTATGGGGATGTTGATAGGAATATGTTCTTCAAACTTAAAGAAGGCAGTAGAACCAGAGGACACAAAACAGCATTAGTGTTGGTTTGACATCATTCGTTCTCACAGAGGTTGATAAATTAATGGAACAAACTGCCAAATGACTGTGTTAATGCTAGTAGTGCGAATATGTTTAAAGATAGATTTGACATATATTTGATAAGGGAAAACAATTCGGTTTATTTAAGGGGCCGGTGTTACGGACGGAATGTATTATTTATATTGGGCAGATAGTTGCCTTGTGTGTGGCTCCCTCTGGTGGAGTTGCTTTGATTACCCGGCAGCACCATCTGTGTGAATTAGTGGACTTCGTGTATAGTCCTTGAAAATCTGCTGACAGGCCAACATGTAAGTATTGTGTTTGGTCGTATTATTTCCTTAATTGTTGCATATAACTTGATCATGTTACTGTTTGCCATCTTGTTAACGATAAGACGATACGTCATTAAGTTTATATAATGTCAATTAGATAGGTTACATTAAATTGTATGTACTTTACGTTTGAATTCGCTCAATGATTATTTCAGTTTGTACCTCACATTCGCTGCACTCGCTGCATTCGCTTCACTCCCTGCACTCGCTGCACTCTCTGCACTCGCTGCACTCGCTTCACTTGCTGCACTCGCTGCACTCGCTTCACTCGCTGCACTCGCTGCACTCTCTGCACTCGCTTCACTTGCTGCACTCGCTGCACTCGCAGCAATCGCTGCAATCGCTGCACTCGCAGCAATCGCTGCACTCGCTGCACTCGCTGCACTCGCTTCACTCGCAGCAATCGCTTCATTCGCTTCACTTGCTGCACTCGCTTCACTCGCAGCAATCGCTGCACTCGCTGCACTCGCTGCACTAGCTGCACTAGCTGCACTAGCTGCACTCGCTGCACTCGCTGCACTCGCTGCACCCGCACTCACTGCGTTCTGTGTGCTACCGTGTATACGTCGATAATTATACGTAAAAGACAAATGATGCGAGCGTTACTTAAACTACTATCACGACGACACCGCAGACAAACCTCCATTTACAGTGCTTGTAACTATTCAGTTGCTGTGGCCAACACCAATAACTCAGTGTGCGTTGGCTCCAGTATTAAAGGTCGTTTAAAAGATTTCACCTTTCAAAAAGGAGAGAGCATGTAGCATGTTGTCAACTCGTTGGGACACGAAGGGTTACAACTGCCGGTCCTTGAGAAAACATAATCCAGCTTTGCGCACATGCATGATTGCGTGAGTGCGAGAGCGGGTGCGTGCGCATACAGCATAGGCTTAAGTTGAACAATGTAAGCAGAACTATATCAAATCATCTTTACGACACCGTCAACGCAAATTTTTTGTCGTGTTATTGGCTAGCAGTTACTCGTACGGCTATTGTTGCATCAGTTGTTGCTACTACTACTGATATAGCTGCTTCAGAAGACGATGTCGGTTCTTGTTGCTGCAACAACTGGTGGAGTTTGTTCTAGTGTGACTGCTCCAGCTAATACTACTACTAACGTTACTGCTTCTGCTTATACGGCTGTGCTTGTGACACTCCCTTCACTGCAACCATACCCGTGAGCGGGCAAACGAACACACACACGCACTCATTCATATATTTCGTCGATTATGAATGTCAATATACTAAGACTAATGTGAACGGAAAAGACGACCTTCTGCATATATATATATATATATATATATATATATATATATATATATATATATATATATATATATATATATATATATATATATATATATATATATATTATATATATATATATATATATATATATATATATATATATATATATATATATATATATATATATATATATATATATATATATATATATATATATATATATATATATATATATATATATATATATATATATATATATATATATATATATATATATATATATATATATATATCTTCGGCCTACACGTGACAACATATTGCTTGTACACCAACATAAGCAGTATGTGAAATTTTAATCAGACAATTAACAATTTCAATGTAGTGTGGCTATAGAAAGAACACTGATGGATACACTATTGGTATGATCCAAAAACGCATGATAACGAATGTGACAGCAGAAAGACTACGAATAGATGACGACGGGATTTTACATATATCAGGATTGTAGCAGGCACTGTTATCTCTGATGTGATTCAATTTAATTGATATAAAATGCCGGAAGTATTATACATTATACATTGATATGGAAGTCAGCAGTATTGAAATAGTGGAAATCATTCTCAATACAAACATTCTGGTGCATAATTCAAATAAAACTGCCGAAAATATATTGGCAGGGATTGAATCACTCCCTGATAAACTCTCCTAATACGCGCCGATTAAGTGAATCATCTACTTTGTAGAATCAAATTGACAGTACTTATTCTACTTAGCCGAGTCCACTCTACCTGATAAGGCGATCTGACGGTGTGAGGCGGCTGCATGTTGTTCAACAGCTTATGTTCGTCCGGGGACGCAGCCACCCACAAGTGTCCAGAAACCACGTCAACGTTGATATTTCCGGGGATAGTTCCCAGCGCAACCACCTGAAGTTCCAGAGTTCATTTACACTGTATATTTAAAATTTGACATACACATAAATTATGTGTTAATGGTAAAGCAGACACTAATATCATAATACCACGTTTTGAAAGCATGATGGCATAACCACGCATGCCTACGCGTGCGCGTAGGCTCACGCACCTGATTGCGTACACATCATCGAGCCAAACTTTACAAACCTCGAATCATACCAGGGTTTGCTCAAGTATCGACCAGAAGTCCATGGATTAAGTTACACTTTATTTCGGTCAGTTAATTATAAATAATATACATGCGTATTAGTTTCCACTTGACATAGCATGTGCGTCTAAACAGTGTCTATGATTAATGAGTCTTTAATTATAATATTAATAAATAGTTTAATATAGCATACTCCACGCCCAAAAAAAAAACAATTATACGCTTATAGTTACACTACTGTTCAGCCAGTCATGTGCACATGACACGTTTTAATTCTTATAAAGATGTTGGGTTGAGCTTTACACGAAGCTTCAAATAATGCAGTCGACAGGCCAGGGAAACACAACATTGGGAAAGTGTGTTATCTGGGCTGACTTGCAATTTAAACAACACTACTTTTATTTCTTCCTCTGCGTCTCCATCTCCCTCTCCACCCCCCCCCACACACACACACAAACTCTCTCTCTCTCTCTCTCGTTATATATTCATATCTCTCTCTTCGTCTCCTCGTCCTGTCCTTTCCCCATCTACCCCTTCTCTCCCTCCCCTTCCCTCTCTTCCTCCCTCTCCCTTCTCCTCTTTCTTGGCTGCAGTATTTGTGCATGGTGTACTTCACAAAGAAGCATTTTGATGAAGGCGGTACCACACACACACTCAATAACGCACGTCACGCACGCATGCACGCACGCACATACGCACTCAAGAACACACGTGAACGAACGCATGCACGCACGCATGTGATGCAATTACATTCAGGTGAAATGCCGGGCATGTATTGTTTTTTTTTAAATATGGATATCGCCCAAATAAAATTAGTCATATAGGCCTATTGAAATTCGTTTACATGGTAAGCGACAATCACAGGTAACCATATATATGTACACATAATACATATGCTCTTATATTTATCATATGGATATAAGTTCACAGCAATATGTGAGATTGAGGGAAAGTGGTATATGGAGGCATATTACTGAAGGAATCACTACATAGCTAGATAGTATGGAATGTCGCGCGCGTCCCACAAGCATTGATATGCATAAAACTGTTCACACTGATTAAGAAAGAGATCGATCAGTATATACTCCCCTTAGTAGCTGGCAAAATATTCGAAAGAGTATTCGTCGATCGCCTTGAGGTCCGCATTGCAAACATGTAATGAAAGTACTATTATATATGGACGATACACAAAAAACGACGCCTGGGACGACAGGGACTGTGGGTATTGCGGCAGAAATGTGATACATGAGTACAACACGGAATACGCACATATCCAAAAATGAAATGCTCAACTGATCAAACACCCCGAGTAAGTATATATTATAATATAGACAAAGTAGCTAGACTAGATGACAACATACTTCCTGAGGAAATATTGTACTTCCAACTGTCGAAAGTTTCTAGAAACCGAATTCGCTTCACACATAGATTACAACAATGTAGTAATGCAAACATTGAGGAAAAGAAGCATACATTTCAGGTAGTGATTATCACTTGCCAAAGAAACACAATCCTGGAGGTGATTCATGCAACGTGATCCAAGTGAGCAGATATATTCACAACCGAGACTGACAGCGAGAGAGATGGCACTGTTCAGATTCATGTGCCTAGCATAGACAACAATGTAATGATCTTCATCGCTATGCTGTAAAGCAACAAACTATACTGTTAACTGTTGTGTAGAGAATACATATGGTGAAGTGTTAATGAGACATAATTGGATTCGTAGATCTTTGGGGATGCTTTTGTTTAACTAGATTTAATAAATTTAACAACATTTACCATCCAAGTCAAATGTCCCTATGGCAAGTGGACAATGAAGCCATTGACACTCTTCTTTATATGACTACAGCTAGAAGACGACAAGGTAGTCATTCTACGCAGACGTATCGCACCTGCGTAGAATGCAGGGCCCTCTGTGGCCCTTCCGGAGATTATCGTAGAAATGTGAGAATCGGTAGCGGCCATCACCTCGATTCATGCTGTCTTTGTTTTTTCTTATCCATGTCGCTTCTTTGATGCCTCCTGTTCTGCAGTCCGACTATCTGTCTTCAAATTGGGCCAGTCTATTATGTGATTATGTTGAGCCATGTGATCTGTGAGCTTTGTTGTAGCTTTGGGTGTAGGGTCTGCTGCCAGTGCTTTCCTAGTGTCTTCTTTGTGATTCGAAGTGAGGGCCGATACAGACTCTCACATATATATGATTACCTCATGAAGAGTTACAGCGCAGGGCACACACCAGAGTGACAGATCTGCGTAGAATGAGTACCTTGTCGCCTTGTAGATTTAGTCGTTTGAAGAAGATTGCTGATAGCAGTAGAAGCGTTGTGGGAGGAAAAGTATAAACTGATTGTGAAATAAGAAAACATATTACTCAAATCTCCACATAGTTTGCTTGAACACTATTTTTCTATTCGCTTCTTTTGACAAGTGTTTCTATCTAGATAGAACGAACTGGAGAAGGGCATCTTGATGGATCACTCTACCCGAAGAGGATAGGTATGATTAGATAATCGAGTTGATTAACCCATATTGTTGTGACAAATTCAACAATTTTAAACGGTTCCACAAGATGGGTAATTGTAAATCACAATGGAAGTGGTTATTGTATAAACTATCCAGTTTAATACATGTAGAAACAGAACCGTGACAAGTTTTGGAATAACTGACATGTAAGGTGTTGAAACTAAGCAGTGATTGATTAAAAAAGTGTCACATATAAAAGTTGTCATTGTTTTTCAAGGGAACAAATGTATCGATGATACTCTCAATTTCATATTTTAGGTTGTTCAATTGCGGTTTTATTCCTCAACACGTTATTACAGTCTAGCATTCCTAAGTATTTTCTCATATCTTTATAGTTACTTTGAGGAATGTTCTCCTGTATGTTTATTTACTTTTACTTTCTGAATTTCCAGTGATGTCAAAATGTAATTGATTATGATCAATGCTACCCTATGGTTTATGCATGTTTATATTTTCCACTAATTCCTGTTGTGTTGATAAAACGACATCTTATATATTATCTCCCCTGATTGGTTCTATGCCGTGCTGAGTAAGGAAGCTGTCCTTAATTAAAACATAAATTGTTGGTCTTCAATCTATGTACTCTCTAGAAATTTATAGTATATGTGTACATGGTTAAAATGTCATATTATGATGCATTCCCCTTTATTCACTTCTGTATAATCCTTCGTATTTATGTGTTATCATCTTCGTTTATGATTGGACTTCGGTAAACTATTCAAATATTTAATGTAGAATTTCCTGCAACTATTTTGCACAATACGGCTTCATTGCTATCTGCTTCCCTTTCTAATTTATTTCATTAGCTTGAATATATTATTTAACATATAAAATAACTCCCCCTCCCCTACTTCCTGACCGATCTCTCCTAAACGTTACGTATCCTTTCAGTCCTAATTCAGTATCTGTTATGTATGTTGTTGAAGAGTAGACCTGTTTATTTTACAGAAAAAAAACTACAACGAACGATTGAACATAGCATGGGAAGCAATAGTTATTTTAACTAAGTGAGCAGAGGATTCTTAATTATTGATGAATTGAGTGTAACGGAAAGACGAATTGTCCGATAAATTTCCATTGACCATGAGAGTACAATGATTGCCACTGAGCACACTGACTTGAACATACTGCGCCTACAGCAGTGTGCACAGCCAGGAAGTACATCACAATAACACTCAATGTACAGACACAAGCTGGTACATGTCACTAATTTGTATAAGTGACGTTAGCAAACAGCCTAGACTGGTTTGGGAGATTAACTTGACCAACATACTATTGTTGCTGCTTAAAGAGGTTCCAGAGGGCGAAATACAAGGGAAACAGAGCCCTCAACATAAACCATAGTACTTGCCATACGATTTAAAATTCAACACACACGAAAGCGGGGAGTAGTTATCCCCATTTAATATAACAAACAAACAAAAAATTTTTGCACCGGAATTTTTGACCAACAAATTACTGTTGCTGTAGATAAGGCTTCAGTATAAGACATTCAAGTCAAACAGATCATTACATTCAAATTGCGCAAGCATAGTATCAGCGATACAAATTATATTTCAATAAACACATGGGGGCAAGTAATCCCCCTTAACCTTAACAATTATGCAAAAACATTCACAAAAATATCAACAAAAAACATATAATTGCTTAGCTGGTAAATAAAGAGATGAAGTGTTATTCAACCATTATTTATACAATATTGAGAAATTAATCATGTAAGGCATGTCGCCACATGATTTCATATGGCAAGTAGACAAGGAAGCCATTGGCTTATCGATAGTCAAATAATAGTATCAACTAATCCATTGCCCGCTCTTATCTGATATATGTAAATTCTATGTTAAAACATATTCACATTACTAGCATTAACACAATTATTTGGCAGTTTTTTTCAATTCGTGCTTGCGTCTCACGATGGTCTTAGCGCAATATTCTACTTAAGTATGTTATATATTATTAATTAAATTAATATTTTATATATTATTATTATTACGAAATGTGTGGTGCATACGATAATAGAAGTTTCCACTCTACTCTATGGAGCGTACACACAGTACCAAAAACATGTCAGGATATGTCATGTCTTTCTGGTGACAAAATGTGTAGAACAAGGAGTACTTGCATACCCAAAAAGGACATTCTCAAATGAGCAAACACCCGAGCAAATATGTCTAAGATCAACATGTCAAATGCCTCGAACAGATTAAAACAGACTTTCAAAACAAAAGTTATACTTCAAACTGTCGAAGGGTAGTTAAAGACGATGCCTCCTCCCATGTATATTCGTAGATGTCATAATGCAAACATCGAAGAAAGGTAGCATACACTTTGGCTAGTGATACTCACTTGCTGAAGCAAGAAAAACCTGGAGTTGATTATTGCAGCGTGAACCAATTGAACATTAATAATCGCAACCGAGACTGACAACGAGAAAGATGGTACTGTTCTATTAATGTGTCAAGCATAGACAACACTGGAATGATCTTTATCGCTAAGCAGTAAAGCAGTACATTATACCGTTAACTGTTGTGTAGATAATACATATGGTGAAGTGTTAACTATACGCATTTAATGAAACATTTACATAACTGATCAATGTATAATGATGGCATGTAAATAACTATGCAAACTAACACGAACTCATCTAGAAGAATCAAATAAAACAAAATAACTTACTGTGAAGGATTTACGCTGAGTGGCTGTCCAATAGTCCAGTAGCCAATGGTACATACAGCGACAAGGTGATGCAGCATGCTTAAATCGGTCGACGAGCTTGGAACATGCGTGCCAGCAGACGACAACAAAGACGAATGGGACAGTACTTTGAAAACATTCTAATTGCGTGACCACTAGCTCACTTCGCATCGACTGTCCTACAAATGAAGTCGAGCGCTAAGCCGGGTCGTATTGTGACGCAGTCAGTTGATGATGCATGTATGTGATATCAAGTGTATGTCACGCCTATTCAACGTACTTGTCCAGCAGCTATTCGTGGGACGTGCATTGCTGCGGAAATATCGTTGCCTAAGATACAAGTAGACATGACCAAGTCAGTGCAATCAGGGATAATTAAATTGGAGAAGCGCATAGACAAGACATCATCAACTTTTGTTCGTGTCTGCACAAGCAGTGAAATGCAGTGAAATGTTTCGGGCATAGAGAAATAGTAATTCTCACGCTGCTCTGTGGAGCCGAAGCATACCCATTGTACCGAAACATGTTACGAAACGGCATGTCTTGCTGGTGCTACATGGGTATAACATGGAGTATTCGCATACCTAAAAAGTACATAATCAATGTAGCAGACAACCCGAGCAAGTATATATGAGATAGACAAATCAGTTCGTGGCTCGAATAAATGACAACATACTTCATAAAGAAATGTACTGTCGGAAGGTACTAGAAAACGACGTCGCCTCACACGTATATTCAAAGATGCAGTTATGCAAACAATTAAGAAAATATATATATATATATATATATATATAAACTTGAGGTAGTGATTCTAAATAGCCGAATAAACACAAACCTGGAGGTGATTTATAAAACCCGAACGAATTGAGCAATAATAGTTGCAACCGAGACTGACAGCGAGTTAGATGACACTCTTCCGATTCAATCAATAGACAACAATGGAATGATCTTCATCGCTAAATCAATAACTATACTATTATATGTTGTGCAGATAATAAATATGGTGAAGTTTTAACGAGATACATTTAATTAAACAGCTATATGAGAAATATGTCTAATTAACTTTCATTGATTATGACAGGGCAAATACTGCCACTGTACACACTGACTTGAACACACGGCGCCAGCAGCAGAGTACACAGCCAGAAAACACATCACATTAACAATAACACATACACAAGTTGGTACATATCACTAATTTGCATAAATAACGTTAGCAAACAGTCAAGACGGGTTTGCAATATTAAATTGACAAAACACGTGTGTTGCTGCTCAATGATGTTCCAGCATATGAAATACAACGGGAAAATAGTAATTAATACTAATTGCAAAAACATAATACCAGTTATACTATTTTAAATTTAATACATACAAAAGCGGGATATAATAACAAACAAACATCGTTTTTTGTTTATTGTTCAATCCACGTATATCATGTTTGGCCCCCTATGTTTAAGTATATCATGTCTGGCCCCCTATGTTTAAGTATATCATGTTTGGCCCCCTATGTTTAAGTATATCATGTTTGGCCCCCTATGTTTAAGTATATGATGTCTGGCCCCCTATGTTTAATCCCTTTTCAGTGTTCTTCTTAATTTTCTGTACCGTATTATATAATAAATATTTAAATTATCAATATAAAAAAATTGTTTTCTTTTTTATTTCTTTGTTCAGTTTGTCATTATTGATTAACTAGCTACCAACGATGATAAAAGCCTACTCGTTTTTCGGACTTTTCACACAAAAGTAACACCCAAATCTAACAACCCTAACTTCAACACATTTTATTTTATTTACATAGTATATTCAAAACTTTGCATTCACATAAATTATGTTTTAATGGTAAACCAGACAATAATACTACTATACCACATTTTGTGGTACGCATGCACACGCCCTCTTACGCGTACGCACCCGCACGCGAATGTGATTATGAGTACACCTTCGAGCCAAATTCTACAAACCACGAATCAAACCAGGGTTTGCTCATTTATCGACCAGAAATCCACGGATCAGGTTACATTTTGTGTTGTTCAGTTACTGCTGAATAACATACAGACGTATTATTTTCCACTTGACTTAGTAAGTGTGTGTTGACCATATGAAGTGCGTGTAGACAGTGTATTTGATTAATGAGTCTGTACTCATTTATTAATACATATTTTAATATGACGTAGACACTCCACGCCCAAAAAGCAACTCTACGCTCATAGATACACTACTGTTCAGCCGGGTCACGTGTGCACGGGTATAATAACAACATGCATAAATCAGAAAGAGTCTGCCGAGTTTACGTACATCAAACGTTTGGTTCTACTCTATGTTATACGTTTTTACGTTTCACAGCTTCCTAGTTTTAGTTATTGATATGTAATATAATACTTAATGGGTTGTCTTGTGTGGAACACAACGTCAACGTTAATATAAGAATTGTTACGGTAAATTTCACAATTTTACAGTGATGCCTAATATGTTTATATCTCGTCCATTATTATCGCCGACACGAAACATTGTTCGTTTGTTTTGGTATGTTTGTATTAAACATGTTATAACTATATGCTATTAATATATTAATTTCTTCTTTGTAATACTTTGATTTCCAGTATGCAATTATA
Organism: Lamellibrachia satsuma; assembly: GCA_033239005.1. Classification (NCBI taxonomy): domain Eukaryota; kingdom Metazoa; phylum Annelida; class Polychaeta; order Sabellida; family Siboglinidae; genus Lamellibrachia; species Lamellibrachia satsuma. The sequence continues at coordinate 2,652,230 of BSQZ01000066.1, forward strand.
TATCCTTTATGTATAAGTAGTGACTATATATTAATATTAAAAATAGTGTAATGTTATTTGTTTGGCTAAGCTGTCACCTGTATTTAGATACTAGTCCTTATGCTAGGCTATGTTAAAACTAGTGATAGTTTATGAGTCACAATTTAGCGAGAGCAGTCGGCCCTGGTCAACATTTCTAATTCAATAAATTACTTTTGATCCCAGTGTCATGACTTCCTTCCCTGCAGCTGCACTGAGCCTTAACAATATAACATTCTACCTTTCGAATTGTTTTTTTTTTTGAGTCATCAAAACCAATGATAGTATAATATGAATTTTTCTTCGTGCTGGTCATTTGTTTATTATTTGAACTACATCGTTTAAGTATAAATGTTATTACCTTGAAGACGACATATATATATATATATATATATATATATATATATATATATATATATATATATATATATATATATATATATATATATATATATATATATATATATATATATATATATATATATATGTATATATATATATATATGTATATATGTATATATATATATATATATATATATATATATATGTGTGTATATATGTTCGTGTGTGTAATAACTGTGATCCATCCAAATATATTAAAATGTTCCAAAGGAGGTGTTTTGCTGAAACGTTGTGTTGATGTGCACACATAAAAGCCGGACAGTTGTTAAAGTGGGATAGACAATTAAACATGCGTTTATTATGAAGTAATGTATAATGTTGAAGCACGAACATCAGTAGCACAATCAACTAGCACGCAACACACTACAGAGCATTCCGTAGGTCTTAAGCTCGCCATTCATATACCGACCCTTAGTCTGCCGACAACTATTTGGCAATTAACCATCGGCCTATCGGTTATTCACATGCCAATTGTCGGCAAAAAAATTTGCCAACTGTTGGTGGAGAACACATACACATAACGACTACATTTGAGTTGTCAACTGTAAAAAAGTAGTAGCCAACGTGTTGTCAACTGAAGAATCGATATACCTATGGACAAAAGCGGCAGCGCACGACAGCAACACAAAGGCAGACTGAACAACATATCGGAGACAGGTATGAATGATGTGCCAGCTATCTCACTTCGCGTCGTTTGAGTCTTACAAATTAGCGACCAACGACTCGATCTTTTTGTTCACACGGTCAACGGCGTTGTGCTCAGCCCGTCCTCGATAATCTCGCTATTTTGTTCACACGGTCAACGGTGCTGTGCTCAGCCCGTCCTCGAGAATCTCGCTCTTCCAAAACTGACGAATGATTCAACCGAAATCCTCGATTCGTGTCCTCTGCTTAGTCAACGCGTCGTTTCACAGATCGGAGATCGTGCGAGGTTATGCATAATCAGCGTGTTTACTTTAGTCACCTAGCGATTGAAATGTTGGTGAATAAGAGTGTTGCTAGTGGCGCCGAATAGCGACCGATGGCTAACATAGAGATCGAAAATGTATGTCTTTCCTATTGATCACCAGCTCAATGAAATGTTATCATGTTTGGTATCGTTGGAAACCTATTTGTATTCTGATATTGTTGATCATTGTTTTAGAACCTAATAATTGTGAAGAAAGAATAATTTTCAATACAGACGAGGTTGATGTTTTGTGTTGGTGACAGCATAGGACCAGGTAGACATCATTGCATTCACACTTCGAATAGAGGGAGCTATATTAACGTTTAAAGTGGTTTTCTCTTATAAATCTGATAGAAGATGCATTTCTGATGTATACCATCGTAATGTGCATAATGTAGAAATTCCAATTATTTAAATTGTGTGATCTGAAGGGGTGTTTTATTACAATCATTGCTTATCTATTCATAAGTTAACTTGTAATTTGTGTAGGCATATCAAGCCTTTCTGTTGTCTACTGACTCTTGTTTGCACTACCACTAATGCTTAACCAGTCATGAGACGACGGCGGCGATTGGTGGTAGTGGAAGTATAAAATAGTTACGGGCATTAAAACAGCAGAGGAACTCCAGCCATGTGAGAGTCAGGTTGTACATAACATCTATGAACGTACATGGTTCCTCTCTGAATAGCCCTACTCGCCCAACGGTTCGCGGACGTTGGATGATGCGACGCACCTGCGGCAAAGAGGTGCTGAGCCATAGACGCTAACTTCCGCCGCCGTCCACCCTCGCTAGCCGCTACCAATTTGTCGTTGACAGCCGCACTATCATCTGTATATATATATATATATATATATATATATATATATATATATATATATATATATATATATATATATATATATATATATATACATATATATATATATATATATATATATATATATATATATCTATATATATATATATATATATATATATATATATATATATATATATATATATATATATATATATATATATACATATATATATATATATATATATATATATATATATATATATATAAATATATATATATATATATCATATATATGTATATATAAATATATATATATATATATATATATATGCATATATAAATATATATATATATATATATATATATATATATATATATATATATATATATATATATATATATATATATATATATATATATATATATATATATTATATATATATATATATATATATATATATATATATATATATATATATATATATACATATATATATATATATATATATATATATATATATATATATATATATATATATATATATATATATATTATATATATATATATATATATATATATATATATATATATATATATATATATATATATATATATATATATATATATATATATATATATATATATATATATATATATATATATATAATATATATATATATATATATATGTATATATATATATATATATATATATATATATATATATATATATATATATATATATATATATATATATATATATATATATATATATATATATATATATATATATATATATATATATATATATATATATGCTGATGATGCGTATTTAGATGTTCCGATAGTCGACCAAGATATGGTCCCTAGTCGGCCACAATACGGTCACTTGTCGGCCGGCCTGTTTGCGCACAGTTGTAGATGGTTCCTTGCCAGCCACAGGTGGTCCTTAGGCGGCAAACATTTCTGTCCCAAGTCGGCCTAGGTTGCGCACAGCCGAGGCGTTAATGCACCATTAAGTAGTTCATTGTCAACCACAGGACGGTCCTTACATGGCCGAATTTACGATCCCTCATCGACCGAAAGTGTCAGAGTTTTACCTACAATTTAGGCGAGTATTTATATTCTCGTGAGGTGTAATTTTTTTTTAATATATGTTAGATAGGAGCAGAGCAGCCGAGAAGAAAAGAGTGAAAGATGAACAAGAGACAAAGTAGAAATGAAAATGCAACATGAGAGAGAAGAAAGATGCAGCTTGAGAAAGAACAGGCAGACTTGAATATGCAGCTTGAGAGAGAAAAGGGAGGAAGGAAGTTTCGACTAGAGATGTTGCAACACGAGAAAGAGAGAGAGGGAGACAGAGAGAGAGAGAGAGAGAGAGAGAGAGAGAGAGAGAGAGAGAGAGAGAGAGAGAGAGAGAGAGAGAGAGAGAGAGAGAGAGAGAGAGAGAGAGAGAGAGAGAGAGAGAGAGAGAGAGAGAGAGAGATGGCAACGCTGCAAATGGACGTTATATGGGATCGGCAATTCCTATGATAAGTTCAAAGAGCTTATTACGCGATATCAATTTCTTCATTCTTGTCCCCGTGATCAGGCACTTTTTTTTATCCGAGAGCGTACCACCAGGGATATTAGTTAACTAAAGGAACTTGCAGAGGTATTCACTACTTCACGTTCTGCCGTTGGGCTTAGATATCAGATTAAGGCGACATCAGTTCATGGAGAGGCAGTACAGAGTAACGATTCATATCCAAGGCCATTACCTTCTTGCTCACGTTCTTTGCCTGAACCAACAAGTTGCTATTGGTGTGACAATGTTGGACACATAGCTAGAACTAATTACACGGGTAAACCACGACCTTCTTTGAATCAAATACCATATATTCCTAATAACATTGCGGGGAATGCCTGTGTAGCTGTATATAATCCCAATCATCGATCGATGTAATAATCAGACTATTTTAAAAGGTGGAAGTAGTGTCCATGTCGTTGGTAATGTGTGTGATCACATGCCTTCTAATCTGCCGATTATGCATGGATGTGTTTGAGAAACTCCGGTCAGTATTCTACGTGACACAGGGTGTAGTGGAATAGTTGTTAGGGACGATCAACTCACGGGAGAGAAGCGAAACTTAGTAATGATAAATAGCTCCGCTATTACATCGCCCATGACTAGATGTAAAACAGTTTCATATGTCTTCTCACGAGAGGTACATGTATCATGTATCACTAATCCTATTTGTGAAGTGATTATCGGAAATGTTCCAGGAATACACCATGAAGTATGGGAAAAGGTTAAGACAGACAAACATGAGTATAATCTTTGTAAATATGTGACAAATGAAGACCTGATTTCTATCAAAGATAAGGAAGTAACTTTCGCAGTTGTAACCAGAGCTGAAACGGTGAGACAAGAGCGAAAGATTAGTCCGCTTAAAGTTCCCGATGCGAGTAACGATAATGTTGCATCAGACTCTTTCAAAATAGCTCATGGAGAATGTCCCATTTTGAAAGCTTTCTTTGATAAGGCAGAGCAAACCCCAAGTAGTTATCTTATGAAGAACCCGTGTTTCATGAAGGGAGTATGTTGTATCGATACTTTCAAAGAGAGAAAACATCTAAGCACAAACATAAATCCAGCTCTAAGAGAAGTCGGATCAAACCGACAATGACACGGATGATCCCAGCCATTTCCAATAAAATATCTGAAAAATGGTATCTGAAAACTGGTGTGACAATGAGGAATGCAAATCCAAAACCATGGAGACAACGTGACACAGATCGCACATTGAAGGTGGGAAAATCCTATATAGCTCTAATATAGAAAAGGTAACAAAGGATAAGAGTAGTGTTGAAATCTGCAAAATGGTAACTTCTTTATCAGCAGTTGATGAATTAAATCGCACAAAGAAAATGGATTAGAGCGAAATTGAAGATGGAGCGAGATCATCTTCATCTTCATCGTCCGACAGTAGTATTTATTTTGATAACCGGGCGGATTTTACCTCAATGCCAGATGTCGAAGACAAGGAACCGCTATTATGAAAACCGGGAGAGATCATTAAACAGTTTCCGTTCTCCTGAACTCGCTTCTTCTCAAACTAAACAGGTGGTTGGTTTGATCGAAGAATACAAATATTTGTTTTCTTCTGAAAACAAGTGAACGGTAAATCGAGGAAGCGTTAAGGTGGCTCCAGTTCAAATGATGCCTGTGATCGATGTCCCTTTTAATGTTTTCATAAGGTAGCCATTGACTTAGTCGAAGTGTTGTCTTAGATACTCCAACATTTGACTTCCAGAGTACGCCGGAGAAAACTGTCCTGTTGTGTAAGTCAGTAAGATGTTAAACCCTACTCAAGCGGTTTATGCCATAGTGGAAAGATAATGCTTGGCAATTGTTTGGGATATGGACAAGTTTACGACTTACCTATATGGACGGATATTCGTTTTCCAAACTACCGTTAACCATTGACATTCCTAAGAGCAATTTGATTAACCAGTCCGATGCTACTACCATGGTCGCTGAAGTTACCGTATCAATTAAAAATTGAGGCCATACCCGGTAAAGAAAATGTTGTAGCTTATTTTCTCAGCAAAACCATTAAGTAGGTTGACAGAACGAAAGTTCGACTGAAGACTTTTCATTCAGAATGTAAGCGTACATTTTAATGTTAGATACTGCATGAGACTAGATAGTCCATGATAAGGGATTGCTATTATGCGACTATCCCTAACGAAGGAAATATAAATTTATAAATTGTTAAAATAAATGTTTGCTATACTTGGGCTGTAGCTGCAGCACCTCGCTAAGTAGTGTGTGTGTGTGTGTGTGTGTGTGTGTGTGTGTGTGTGTGTGTGCGTGTGCGTGTGCGTGTGTGTGTGCGTGTGAGTGTGCGTGTGCGTGTGCGTGTGCGTGTGCGTGTGCGTGTGCGTGTGCGTGTGCGTGTGCGTGTGCGTGTGCGTGTGCGTGTGCGTGTGCGTGTGCGTGTGCGTGTGCGTGTTCGTGTGCGTGTGCGTGTGCGTGTGCGTGTGCGTGTGCGTGTGCGTGTGTTATGTTATGTTTTGTTTTGTTTTACAAGCTAATTCGTAAAATCACGGGGTTATGTCACAGATCGAAGACCGTATTAGGTTGTGCATCATTAGATTGTTTACCTTTGTCACCTAGTGATTGACATTTTGGTGAGTAAAGTCGTGCTAGTGGTGCCGAATAATGACCGATGGTTAACTCCAGAGATGTAAAATGTATTTGTTTCAAGGAAATGTTAGTATGTTTGGTATCGTTGGAAAGCAATCAGTCTACTTATATTGTTTATCATTGTTTTAAAAGAAAGAATAATTTTAGATTCAGTCGAAATTGTGGTGTGTTGTGTTGGTGACAGCACTGGGCCAGGTAAATCTCTTTACATTCACACCTTTAGAAATATTTGGAGCTAAATCAATATTTAAAGTGTTTGTTTGTTATAAATATGGTAAATGTTTATGGTGTATAGCATCGCAACGTGTGTATTGCAGAGATTCGAATTATATAATGTTTGTATAGGATATCATGTGATTTGAATGATTGATACTGGGGTGTTTAGTTACAAACATTGCACAGCTATTCACCAGTTAACTTCTAATTTGCATAGGCTGCCAAGGATTTCAGTGGTATACGGGCCCTTGTATTCACCAGCATGATTGTCTTGACACGAAGGTGGCGATTGGTGGTAGTGGAAATATAAAATAGTTACGGGCGTTGAAACAGCAGAGGAACTCCAGCCATGTGAGAGTCAGATTGCACATAACATCTAAGAACGAGCATGGTTCTTCTTGGTATAACCCTTCTCTCCTAACGGTTCGCGGACGTTAGATGATGCGACGCACCGGCGGCAAATAGTCGCTGAACCTTATACGCTAACTTCCGCCGCCATCCACCCTTGCTAGCCGCTACCAGCTTGTCAGTGACACCCGCACTGCCGGCTGCCACGCAAGAGCTCGCCGTACGCAAGACAGCACGCGCCGAGCGCGCCATACGCAAGACAGCACTCGCCGAGTACGTTGAGTGCAAATCAGATGAACTCGTGTAACTCAAGACTTCCCTCGCCGAGCACACTAAAATGAAACACTGCACTCGCCGAGCGCGACGTCATGCAAGCCTGCACTCGCCGACCATGATGTAACGCAATACTGCACTGTAAATCTACCTAAATGTAGCACTGTATATGATTCTTGATATAGGATTGTAAATCATTTTATATAGGATTGTAAGTATTTATTGATATATGATTGTAAATCATTATTGAAGTGGATTTGTAAAAATACTATTGTTCTAATGTGTCTTATTAAACGGGAAATATTTTACCCTTTACCTTTGTTCTTGAATTATCGTAGTTGCACAAATACCCACATTGAACCTAAGGAGTGCATGTCCATTGGCTGTCCGATATCATCTTGTCTTCTGTTGTTTGCTCAGTCCATTCGAGTTGTAATTGTCGGTGGGAGCGAGTCGGCACGGTGCCAGAAGTAATCCTCTCGACTCTCAGGGGTCACGATGCCGTCGACGCTCTCGCCAGCCAAGGCGCAAGGACGGATGTATGCACGTATGATGCAATTGCAGTCGTGTGTAAATTCGGATGTATTACTCATGGGCAGGGAAGGCAATTGTATTAAAAATCGATATCGTCCAAATAGAAGCAATCTGATGTTTTCACATCAAACATGTGAAATTCTACACGCATTTAAATAGGACTGTGGATATAAACCTTTACATATTACGTAGCAATCAGTGTTAACCATACCAATGAACGAATAATATATATATAATTTGATATTATGCTTATTATATGGATTATATGTTCACAGGTATGGTATTCAAAGGCAGACATGAATAGTGGAATATATATTTTTAAGATCGCGATGGATGGAGACGACTCGCCGAGAGGGCGAAATACATTAAGCGATATGGGCCCCACCCCGCAAGAGGGAAGACGTAGAGAGTATGGTTAACTCACCCAATGTCAGTATCCATACCCGTATCTCCATAGAACTATATGGACAACATAAATTTTGTAATACCATTCACAAAATATATTGGCGTGTTGGACATAAACATTCCCGCTGTCGTAAAATGTGCCGCCATAACTGTGTCAATTTCTGAACACATATGGCCCTTGACCTCCTCATGACCCTCGATGATCCTTCTGAACACATATGACCCTTGATCTCCTCATTGCTCAGGCCATATCCCCAGCTTGACCCTAGATCAATTGTAAATGCCCAAAAACATGACGGGACTACCCAAGTCAACCCTCTCGTGACCGGAAAGAGTCAACGACTCCCTCGATGAACACATTGACCAGACACAATCCAATCTTCATCCCAACTTTGAGGTTCATAAAACTCTCGTCTACATCAACCTTTGTCAACCCGTACGGCTTGGTCTTTAATGAAAACCAATGTCGGTTAAATTCCATCATAATTAACTAACTATCATTATCACCACATTCAGTCGGCCTAATTGTCCTAAAACCACGTTATTGCTTGCGTAAATACGTATGTATGTGCGTGTGTGAGTGCCTGCCGACGGGCGTGTATGTGAGCAACCATTCTCAAAAAGTTGGTATTGAGAGATGGTAGGGTGATTTATCATTAAACGTACTTTCTTTGAATGACGTATTCAATATTAATGTATGACTATAAAACATAAATAAACATGGTGTTGTTCTAGTTGTTGGACTTGTGCCTTTGAGAAATTGATGAATGTAAGAATAAAAAAAACGGGTGAAAATCGACACGCTAAGCGACACACTCAGCGTTGATCGCAGTTCAACATTGACTACAACAGAACAATAAACAAAAAATTCTAAAGAAAGTTGGCATTGTTTATTTAGAACACTACAAACACAATATTATAACAAGTGTTTGTAATCGGATGCGAAAGAAACTTGAAATGGACGTAGTACCAGGGGTCATCAAAGCAGCATTATTAAAACAAATTATTCTAACTTTGGGTCGTTTTGGTTGTGATTATTTTTTTAGGTCGTCTAATATGTCATAATATTTGTATTGTAAAAACGAAAGTAAGTCCATTGAATCATCTATTAAGAATCTCTCTGCTATTTGGGTTAGATAACTTTTGATACTCATGATATTGTAAACCGTTCTTTGCTATTCTTCTGCAAAAATTGCAACCTCGTCCTGTGTAGATGGAGACCCCTCATCAACAAGTCCTCTCTCCCAATAATGCGTCCCCATACATCTACGAATCCAACTCTTCCTCACGTATACCTGCTGATATTGTGCGTTGAATTGACGTGACATACATTTGTTATCATTTACATACACCATGAACCGACTGCGTCACTGTACGACCAAGGTTTGTGGTCGCTTTAATTTGTAAGACTGAAACCACACGAAGTGAGCTAGATGGCACACAATTCATAGTTCTCTCCGATGTGTTGACCACGTTCCAAAATCAGAGGATGCGACAAAGTTGCGCCAGATCTTCGCTGTCTGTATTGTTGGCTACAAACAATCGGTAATACCAATAGCATTTCTTCAGTTACCAACATGTTGGCTACTACTTTTTCAGTTGGCAACTCAAGTGTAGTCGTTATATGTATATTAACAGTGGACAAAACTTGTTGTGGAAACTTGGCATGTGAATAATCTATCGGACGATTGTTAGTTGCCAAATAGTCGTTGGCAGACAAACTGTTGGCGACTAAGATTCGATATGTGTATGGCGTGCTACGTACGTAAGTCCCACAAAACGTTGTGAACAATACAACTCCAGTCGTGTTTACATGTATTGTATGTATGACTTGACGATTTTCTGTAAGATGTCAGACGCTTGGAGAATCCAGAACAGTTTGTGTCTACATACAAAGTCAAAGGCTTTCTTGAAGATAAATTAATCTATTGGCAGTTCTGTATTGCGTTGTGTTTCAGTTGGTTCTGCTACTTATGTCCGTGTTATTTTAAAAATGTTACGACACACCAGCATAATACATTACTACGTTATCAACGCACCTTTGATTAACACATATACCCACTAGCAATTGACCAGATTTAATGTATGCATATCAATATACAAATTAAGAAAAAAACATATTTTATAATATTGAAATATGTTAGGATGAAACACATTATATTACATTGATGGGGTATAAATATGTAGCTTGTTCATGTGTATGCATTCATTACGTCCGTACCTTTAGGCATTGTTGGGCAGGTAACATAAATTAATCGTGAAAAAGTATCAATATCAGACACAACTGTAGTAAACACACAAGTAGACCAATCAATCTTTATTCGTGGTCGTCCTTCATGCGACAACAGATTGCTTGTACAACAAAATAAGCAACATCTACCACATGCCTTCGTGCGTGTATGTCTGCATGTGTGTGTGTGTGTGTGTGTGTGTGTGTGTGTGTGTGTGTGTGTGTGTGTGTGTGTGTGTGTGTGTGTGTGTGTGTGTGTGTGTGTGTGTGTGTGTGTGTGTGTGTGTGTGTGTGTGTGTGTGTGTGTGTGTGTGTGTGTGTGTGTGTGTGTGTGTGTGTGTGTGTGTGTGTGTGTGTGTGTGTGTGTGTGTGTGTGTGTGTGTGTGTGTGTGTGTGTGTGTGTGTGTGTGTGTGTGTGTGTGTGTGTGTGTGTGTGTGTATGTCTGCATGTGTGTGTGCATGTGTGTGTGTGTGTGTGTGTGTGTGTGTGTGTGTGTGTGTGTGTGTGTGTGTGTGTGTGTGTGTGTGTGTGTGTGTGTGTGTGTGTTTGTGTGTGTGAGTGTGTGTGTGTATGTCGGCCTGTGTGTGTGTGTGTGTGTGTGTGTGTGTGTGTGTTTTGCTTGCGTTTATGTATATAGTTTTCGCGTGGTAGAATTTAACTTATGATGACAGCGGCAACATTTATGCATGATGTACTTCACAAAGAAGCAATTTTGTGAAGACGCTCCCAATGAGCATGTATCGTCGATAGTGGACAGCGACGCTTGCCAACGAGATTTGTCGTCCGTCGTTGCAGTACACCTCCGTAATGTCTGTCACTTTGGAGTCTTCGGACAACGTCAGCCGCAGCACCTGCGTCGAGGAACATGATGTGAAATTGCAATCAGATAATGGACAATTTAAGTATATTGTGGAGATAGAAAGAAAAATAATGGAGACCCTGGTGGTATCAACGAAGAACACACGATAGTGAAGGTGACAGCGGAAAGACAACGAATAAGCGACGATTGGAATTCACATAATTATGTCAGGATTGTACACGTTGCTATCCTCTCGTTTATGCTACATATATAAATATAGAGGGACTACTATTTCCGAATGCAAACACACACACACGCGCGCGCACACACACACACACACACACACACACACACACACACACACACACACACACACACACACACACACTCAAACATATACACACATACGACAAATCCGAACCCAGACAAAACTGTATTAAAACGCGCATGTACGCACGTAAACACACATGCACATACAAGTACAAGGGCATATCACACAGTTGCTCGCACTTTATTCAATTGAAATAATATGAAATGCCTGGCGTTATTTTGCATGGACAGGGAAGGCAGCGGTGTAGAAACATTGCATATCGTTCACAACACAATCATTATAGTGTATTATGCAAATAGCACTGCCTAAAAGATAATGCATGCGACTGATTCACTCCATGTTACAACTCTCCTAATACACTGAGATTAAGTGAATCGTCAGCTCTATAGAATCAAATTGGCCGTACTGATTCCATCACGCCTAGTCCACTGTACCTTCGAAGGCGATCTGACTCTGTGAGGCTTCAGCACGTGTTTCACAAACGACCGGTCGTCCGGGCGCCCCGTCACCCACAAGTGTCCAGAAACCACGTCAACATCGATGTTTCCGGCAATCATTCCCAGCCGAACCACCTGAAACACACCAACTAAATTGATTGACTGACTAATTAAGTAAATAAATCAGTAATTAACGTTCTAACTAACGTCTAATATGATATCAATCGTCGTTTGATGATAAAATGTTGAAACCGACAGAGCTGCAAGGTCCACCGCTATGTCTTCCATGTTTTCAGCATCTTACCATCTATAGCTTTATTACATCTAAAGCGTTATTTCACCAGCGAAAGCGGCGCGAAGCATCCATATATCGCCTTCACACCACGGGTAGCGGTATATATACCGTTTGTTGTGCGATGCTACATCGCGCCTCTGGATCTTATGAAAGGCGAGTTGTCACTGTCACATTGCGAAGTCGATCCAACAAAGTAACTGTCAACCAGTCAACCAATCAAACCTTATAATGTCCCACATTAAGCTTGTCAGTTTATTTGTAACATTTTGGGAACAAAACGAATTATCAAAGACATGGAATTTCCCAGAGAAGTGTTCGGAATGGTGACTATGGACACATTAAAATAGTTAATTGATGATAATTTGAATGATTAACTAGCAGGCTTCAGAAAGAAGAGATACAGTTGAAATATGTTTATTCCGCAAAATATAATACAGCAGGCAGTTGCGCGGAAGAACACTTTATACATTATATTTGCCGACTTCGAAAAGGCCTTGTGATTCCGCACACATAATGAACCTTTGGAAAATCATTGAGAGCCACCGAACCTTACACAAGAAAATCTAAATGATTAAGATCTTATACGCGGAGTGAGATCATGGAGTGATGTATGCATACAAGATCATTATATAGAACAGGATTGCTCACGAGAAGGCAAACTGGCGTAAAAATTGTATACATCAATTCGTTTAATACATTTAGGTAAAAAATAGTGGCTTCTGAGAATAATTAACAGGAAAGTTTTTGAAACAAAGTCGTGATTGGCTCTAAAAGTGTCATGGCAAAAATAGCCGTAAGTGTCACTGTCATCCGTCGCGTTCATAGCACAAATATCTTATCACACGACTTACCTGCTTCAATGTCAAACTGTTGTCCGGTTCTCTGATGTAAACATTCAAACGTTTCCCTCCCATCTCCGACACGTATACGTACCTGTAACATATGGCACCAAACTTAGTACATCACTACTTAGTAAACTGTTAAATAAAAAGAGATATTCTTCAATATGCTTATTTTTGTCAATGCTTAGTTGCGTCACTGACAGTCGGCGACGAGCAACACGAAACACTAGCAATGAATGAACCAAAAAGTTCTGACATTACCACAGCATGATAGTTGTGGACGGATGAATAGTTTGGTTTTCGTTTAGTTCTTTAACGTTGATATCAGATGTTATTGGTTCCTTTAATAGTGGCCGATGAGAAATTAAAAATCATGAGAAATTAAAAATCCACGGGAATTAATTTTTATTTTTACAAAATGGTTATTGTTGCAATTACCTCTTGGAAACTGCACTGACAACTTTTTAGATTATGTTGATTATGTGACACATACGCCGAAGTGTTGTACAATTCGGCAGTACTGGGAGAGCGGGAGCTTTAACCGTAATAGTGGGAGGTGGAAGATTAAGGCGGAGTTCGCTCACAGAAACTTGAAGATTTGGCAGGTTTAATATTTCTATGGACATATCGATTATGTTAAGAATGTCATTCAAAAAAGCGTATTCAAAGGAAGATAAAGTTAAGGCGTTTGATTTATGCACTTATAAAAGTTGCTAAGCATAACCATTTGTAATTACAATTAATAATATCACGGCAGTATTTTACTAGGAAAACCTTGTTGAACACACATCATCTTAATTTCACGGGCCGCGTCATATTGTTCGATAATCCTACGTCAGGATTGTCGAGATCTAGGAAAATTCGTTCGCCAAATAAAACACATATAGTCTTATTATCCGATTTCCATAGAACTGCGCATACGGTTATCGGTCGCGCTTGTTAATATGTCACCCCTCGGTCAACCGTATAAATGACCAGAATCTTCTAATTTTAGACCACATTCGAATAAACCCAAACCATAACTTTTATTTCGCTCTAATCATGGGCAATTCCGGAATGACGTCATGCGTAGTCTATATTATTCGTAGAATTGCGCTTGCGGTTAGCAGTCGCGCTGTTTAACATGTCATCTCTCGGTCAACCGGAGAAATGACTGGAATCTTCTAATTTTAGATCACATTCGAAAAAACCAAACTATAACTTTAGTTTCGCTGTAATAACGGGCAACTCCGGATTGACAACAATACTGCCGACACCTACCTGCCATCCGGGGATGTGTTTATACCATTCGGGCTGCCGATTCCTGCGAGGAGAATATGCCCCCTTCTGCCATCGTAAAAGCCGACACTGCCAACTTTGATACCATGAATGAACTCCACAAGAAAATCGCACTTGTAGTAGTTGGTGAAGTAGAAACTGTCTTTTCCCGTCGCCACGATGTTATTGGGGCTGATGGTGCACATGAAAACAGCGGTGACTTTGAACTATTCATTCAATTTGTTAAACATTCATAGAGTCCCCATATATAAAGTATATACAGTTTTGAAAACCCCTGTAAAAAGTCAACATTTTACTTATGAATATGGAAATGACTAAGAATATTTTAAAACACGAATTTACGTCATTAAGCTGAAATCGGTTGCAGTCCGTTTATAACACTATCAGCTTATCAAACCTGTTGACATATTAACCATTCTGAATAGTCTACAAAGCGTTTGTTGATGTTGATCAATACATTGTTTTTTTAGAAACACTGACTGCGTGATTGTCGGGTCACTGTACGTTCGGATGTGGCACAATTGTCTCCTCTTCTCGTCGTACCGAAACTTCTCCACCGTCTTTTTTCCGTTCCCGCGAGCGTTCGCAACAAATATGTAGATCACGTCTGAAATGCAATTAATATAATGCGTCATGACCAATGATACAACATTTTAATGCGACTGTTACATCGTGACTGAGAACACTACAACCCATTAAGAAATAACTAAATAATCATATGTGCAAGTTTTTATCCGGATATACGACGCTACATTAATAAGAGTTATTATTATTTCTAAATGGTGTTATGACTTTCCGGTCGTTGGACTGTAGAACGTTGTATGGGCGGGTGTCGCCGTCTGGCGATTGCAACATGTATTATATGTATGATCTTCTCCCTGCGCGGAAGATACGGCGCAGTAGACGGACAGACATTTGCATTCAGCTGTTGCGAGTTGCATAAATTTAGTGAATTAGGCCCTAGCAGGTTAGTAATTATACTGTTTTATTCCGTGTATATTTTACAGGTTAATGGAGAATACTCATCGTGCGAAATTAGTTCTTCCGTTGTGGTTTACGAAATAAAGTCTTCAGTTAATTACACACGAACTGCTGACTGGATGATTACCACGGGTGGGTTCGATTCGTTTCTACATGGAGCTGCCCGCGGTTACAATATAACTCTTAGCATCAGATGGCAGGGCAGCTACGCAGCTAGCGCGCTGCCGACCGTTACATTATTACTACAAAAATGCCCGTCCCCAGGACGGGATAACTAGGTAGTTCACACGTGACAGTCGTAATAGCAATATTTACCAAATGCCTCAGGCCAATATGCAATATACACGCTCGATATTGTTTAAGGGAACATAAACCCTGACATGACAACACTTAGAGACCAGGATACTAAGAGGAGACCAAATATAAGTGTTTAAAATAGTGAACGGTTGTGAGGATGTTGACAGGAATATGTTCTTCAAATTTAAAGAAGGCAGTAGAACCAGAGTTCACAAAGCAGCATTTTGTTAAGGAGCAGTGTACGTTGGACATGAGAAAGTAATTTTTCTCACATAGTGTGATAAATGAATGGACAAACTGCCAAATAAGTTAGTGCTATTAGTGTGAATATGTTTTCAAATAGAGTTGACATATATCTGATCATAGCGGGCTACACATACATATTGGACTCTCGATAAGCCAATGGCTTCCTTTGCCACTTGCCATCTAGAACTTGTTGTTTCTGGTAGCAATCTTGTTAAAATCTTGTTAAACCCTATTACAAGGAACAACCGCATCAAGTTCGTGATGCAATACCCGTTGTATGTTCAAAACGTTGAAGGGCGCATGAATTTAGACCCACGTTTTGGCATATAATAGTATTCGAAAAACGCGTGCTTGGTTTCTGCGATTGTTGGAAGTTTTTGTTTACGTAGCTGATATTTGAGTTACCACAAACGCCATTGAGAATATTTTATTTACGGGGTATGTCGAATTTAAAAACAAATTATTTCGCGGGTTTTAGATTAATAACTATATACAATAATTACAAACGTTAACTCGATTATATGTATTACTTGTTATACGACGCAACGGTAATGGTGACATAATGGTAATGATGACATAAGGGATAGCCAAAGACAGTTGCAAAGAAAATGTACTACGTTGCACAAAGTCTTACTTGTGTTGCGATCTTTCCAAATGCTGAGACCGAGAGGAGAGAATGTGGATCTGTCGAAGTCGCCTAGGATGTCAAGCGCGTGGGCCCCGTGTCTGGGCTTCTTGAAGTCAAACAGCAATATTTCGCCCCTACACTTTGTTTCAAAGCCCTGTCCAACAGCAGAGACGAGTTTAGGTTAAAGACAACATTATTTCTTTATGTCTCTCTGCTACGGCTTCAACGTTTTCACAACTATCTTCGTCGTCGATATCTACGTTGTCGACGATTGTGTTGACACTGAAGGCGGTTATCGTCGTCGTCGTCGTCGTCGTCGACTGAAGTATAGCATCGTATGATTAATAACCAACACAAACGACCACCAGAACTTACCGATGTGATGAACGCCAGTCCATTCGGCAGCACCTGGATGTCTTCAGAACCTTTATCTAGAACACACAGACAAACATTCGACAGAAGGTGTACTAGGTCTGATACCGCTTATACAACAACGAAATAACAACCAAATAATGTAAGTATGTTGTTTCGAGTAATTGTGCGAAATTAGGTAGAAAATTAAAATGGTCAACCGTGCTTGCAGTGTGAATAATTACTATTTTATAATATTATATTTGAAGGTCAAATTAGCAATCCCAACAAGCCCCTCCTGTAAACTTACTTTACATTATTTTAATGATGCAATTTTACATTATATATGTAATGAACATGTGTCGGTGTATATACGTACATTATTACGCACGCACACACTCACACATGCACGCATACACGTACAATCAAAAACACTTACCGATGCCTGGCACCTGCCTACACCGGCCTGCCTGGTTGTTACATACAGTCTTGCGTAAAGAAAACGTCCATCTGAAAACGTAAACTCGTAAACGTAAGCGTAATCTATGCAACATAAAGATATGACAAATGTATGGCGCTATTGCTTGGCTTCATCTCAGTTGTTTTCACCTTATCGCAGGATTATTAACGGACCTATTGTGTCAACAATGCATCAGGCTGATTAGATAAGCATGGGGCCATAGTGGGGCATTGCGCATGACCCATGTGCATGTGGATATGCTATGAAGCTACACCATCCCACGTCTTAACTATGGAAAAATAGCAACTACTATGTTGTGGTGTTAGGCTGTATAGCAACAGTGATTAGTAACTGCTCTACTCTTCCTAGCACACAATGCAGTGTGTGAGATTCTCAACAGCCTTGCCTGTCCTTGCTGAGAGTTTGTAATAAAATCATAATGATGGATTAAGTTCACAATTGTCAAGACCGTCTGGCCACTTCTGCTTACTATGGTTGGATACATTTCAACTGATACTCTTGAAAGTGTGCAACTATTTTCAAATGCTAGGTTGCTTATTGAACCACTTGCTCTAGATGAGACGGGAACGCCTTCGAGTCACGTAAGGACAAATATCACAGCAGGAATCAATGCTCAACTTCATACTGTCAGTCCGTAATTTTGCCCCACAAGAGTGGAACAAAAGAGTGGATATGTAAAAAAAAGAATATTACACTGTTTAAAAACGGAGATCGACCGATGTCTTGGAATGACATATGTAAACCACTCTTCTTAGTAGCTGGCAAAGTACTCACATCGGGGTTCCTCAATAGTCTAACGGTCTGTATTACAAAGATAGTCATTCAAACGGTTTTGTTCGATACCTTTATTTTTGGACTTGACGCTAGTGACTTAACTTACAAAATATAGTTATTTTCACTGTGCGCATTATATATAATATATATATATATATATATATATATATATATATATATATATATATATATATATATATATATATATATATATATATATATATATATATATATATATATATATATATATATATATATATATATATATATATATATATATATATATATATATATATATATATATATATATCACCGAGACAAATCAGGGTGCTCGAATAGATGAAAACACATTTCCTAAATAAATGTTGTACTTCCAACTGTCCAAAGGTATTAGAAGCCGGGGTCACCTCACACGTAGATTCAAATAGAGTAGTATTGCAAACATTGAAGAAAATATAAGAAAATATCAACTTCAGGTGATCCAAACGAGCATTAATAATTGAAACCGACACTGACTGCGAGAGATGGTAGTTTTCCGATTCGTGTGTCAATCACAGACAAAAATGGAATGATCTTCATCGCTATGCAATACAGAAATACATTATAGCGTTAACTGTAGGGCAGAGGATGAATATGGTGATATGTTAAATGATACATTTAATTAAACAACTATATCACTGATTAATGTATAAAGCTTGCATGCAAATAACAATATTCATTAGCACGAAAACATCTAGAAGAATCAACTAAAACAAAACGGCGTATTGCGAAGGATTTACCATGATTGGCTGCAAAAGAGTGTTTTGTAGCCAGTAGCTATTCACGGGGAGAGTGTTGGATTCGTAGATTTGTGTGGATGCTTTTGTTGGGAGTACAAATCCGTTTACTTGTGTCGAGCTCATATAAACGGAACAGCGGCGCACGTTTTGCAGTGTATCTGTAAAGAACGATTGACAATGGCAACACACTTCACGCTTCCAACTTCATGTTTGATCCACCACTAGAGTCACTCACCGGCCGTCGTGCGGCGATTCTGTTTGGCGTATCGCTGGTGACAATAACACGAGCTAAGGGTGGTCCAATTATCAGCAGAGTTTACCGTCACTGACACCATGCATGCAAACTTCACCCTTTCGCCGCCTCAAACATCAGCACAGCTAACCGTGGTAGCGGAACCCCCTACAATTGTGACAAAGGGAAGGGGGAGAGGGACCAAAACAAAAACAACTTGCTGTATTCCACTGTGCAAACATATAGGAAAAGAAACGGGCAGAAGCAACAAAGTCACCTCTGCCAGGTGTGGGTCCACTACGAATGCGTTGGCGAACAGTCAGAGACGATCATTGGCGTGAAGCGTTACCATACATGAAGACAACTGCACAGTGTTTTAAAGCAATCAGTGTATAAAGTATCCAATATCGAAGAGACAATGCTACAGTTAAACGAAAACAATGCCGATTTAATATATCTGGTAAAGGCGCAGTACAATGCAATTGGTATCATCATAAATTAAATATTGTGCTCTGATCAACACAATAGCATGTCTTCGCAATGAAATAAATAATGGCAACGAAACCAGAGCGATGAATGAAAAACTTGTCAAACTTCGTCGGACTTGGCAAATCTGAATCAGGCCCCTAGTGAACGCGAATCCTATGCCGCAGTAACAAGTAAATATAATTGTTGTTGTTGTATATCTTCCGTATATTGTTATAAATGGGACTCATACTGAAAGAGTTACTCGAGCAAAAGTTGTCTGTATAATTACACCACCTGGTTTAATTTGGAATGCACGTAAAAATGAAATAATTGCAAAGGCAAAGAAAGGGGTATATATCATTTATCATTTGACAAATTCTGGAATCAATCATTTGATTTGATAAGAATTGATTCATATGTGATCAGACCAGTAGTTCAATATGCTAGTCTGGTATGGCGTACGAACTTTCCCAAATACTTGTCAGACAGTATCGACATAATAAAAAACGGTGTCTCAAAACTATATTTCCTGGTTTTACGTAGAAGGATATTCGGCAGAAGGTAATCGTACCAACGCTGCACGACTGGCGGAACAAGATATGTAATGTGCTTTCGGTAGAATGAGGCGTGGTAAAGAGCTACCCTTTCCAATGGTTAGCACAAATCACTATACACATACTCCTAAATACCATGGTGTTTTGTACACTGTTAGCACATTTAAATGGTTTATCAGGTATGTCTTAACATACAATTTTAATATATGAAGTAATTGATTTATTTTCATTTGAATGTAATTTAATTATGTTGATTAGAGTGAACTTTATTAATTACACACTGTGGAGCCAAATTCTACAAACCTCGAATCATACCGAAGTTTGCAATGCATAGACCAAATGTTCATGGATAAAGTTTCATATTTTTTCTTTCATTTATACAATATACAGACGTATTAGTTTCCTCTTTGCATAGCTAGTGCGTGTAGACAATGTATGTTATTAATATGTAATTATATATTGTTAAAAAGTGTAATATGACGTACGTGTACTCCACACCCAAAATGCAATTATTTGAAAACAGTTACATTACCGATCAGAATGTCATGTGTGCACAAGTACTGTAACGACATCGATTATTTATTCTAGATATGTTGGGTTAAGTTTCACACAAAGCTTCAATTCAGGCAATCAGCTGACTGGGCTGGCAATTTAACGAGTATTACTTTTCTCTCTTCCTCTGCGTCTCCATCCCCGCCGCCCTCCGCCATTTTCTCTTCCTCTCGGTCTTGATAACGTTATTCCTCTCCTTCCCCCTTTCCCCTCTCACCCTCCCCTCCCTTCTTCCCTCTCCCTACATCTCTTTCTTGAATGCAGTATTGATGCGCGGTGTTCTTTACAAGGAACTATCTTGGTGATGGCGCTACCGCACACATACGTTCTCACTCACGCACGCACATTCATATACAAACCCATGCACGCACGCACGTGATGCGTATACATTCACATGAAATGCCGGACATGCATATGCATTTGAACATGGAAGTCTTACTAAATAAAAGCAGTCATAGAGGCCAACAGAAATACGTTTACGTAGTAAATAATATTTAGAGCTAATCATATATGTAAACACATCATGCATATGCTATTACATTTTTATTCGTCTCATATATTTCGGGTGGCTCAGCAACCAAATTAACAGTTGGAGATTGTTCCACTCTTTCAAGTATCAATAGAAATCTCCAACCGTAATAAGCAGAAGTGATCCTTCGATCGCGTCTGTGTTGCAGCTTTATCCTTCAACGTGGAAGACGCATAATCTGGCTTAAGTATACACTCAACGAAATGACAGCCCAATGCGATTGTGAATCTCAAAACATCACTGTGCGCTACATAGAGTTGGCTAGTTATAAATCAAACGAAAATGCTACACTCTTTACGTAGTGTTATGGGGTTATGGGGATATTAATTGATACCCATTGTTAGAAATAGCTCTTTCCTTCTTTCGGGGTGTCTGGGCAACATTGCTTATTATATGTGTTCATATATATGGTTATCTCTGATCGTCACTTTATACGTTTTTCTTTGTAAGTTATGTTTCTCTTAATAATCCAACGAATTAAATTACCCTTTGAAGGTGCAGTATCTTACGGCTCTAAAACTATCATATCAGCGCTTATTGTAACTCCTAAATAATTTTCTTTTAAATTAATACCTAAAACAGTATATCCCAATTTATAATTTCCATCCAAGTTCCCGTGTACTGTACGTAGACATTTACATTTCCCAAAATGTAATAACATCTGCCATTTATCAGACCATTTAACTAGTTCGTCTATATCGGTTTATAAATGCCGTTTATCACCATCATTGTTAACCTTTCTAAACACGGTTTTGTCATCCGCAAATATAACTGCGTTGCTTGTTAAAGTATAGTCCAAGTCATTTACATATATCAAAGATTCAAATCAAGTAGCTCGAATAGATGACAACATATTTCCTAAAGAAATGTTGTACTTCCAACTGTCGGAAGGCACTAGAAGCCGGGATCGCCTCACAAGTAGATGCAAAGAGAGTAGTAATGCAAACATTGAAGAAAATATAAGAAAAATATAAACTTCAGGTGATCCAAGCGAGCATTAATGATCGAAACTGAGACTGCCGGCGAGAGATGGTAATTCGATTCGTGTGTCAATCATAGACAACAATAGAATGATCTTGTAGCAAAGCAATAAAATATACCGTTAAGTGTTGTGCAGAGGATGAATATGGTGAATTGTTAACAAGATACATTTAAATAAACAACTATGTAAATTATTAATGTATAAAACTTGCATGTAAATAACAATTTACATTAGCACGAATACATCTGAATAATCAAATAAAATAAAACGGCGTATTGCGAAGGACTTAAATTGATGGCTGCACAAGAGTGTTATGTAGCCAACGATACATATAATGACAATGCGTTGCAACATGGTACTTCGGCCGACGAGCTTGGAACATACGCGCCAGGAGACGACAGCAACGACGAATGAGACAGCACTTTGAAGAGATAACTATGAATGTCGTGACAGCTAACTCACTGTCTTATAAATGAAGTCGAACGCGAAGCCTGATCGTATTACGACGCAGTCAGTTGATGACGTATGTTGATGATCTCAACTGTAAGTCACGCCATCAAGGAAAAGAAACGGGCAACATTTTACAATGTCACTTCTGCCAGCTGTGGATCCAATACGAATGCTTTTGCGAACAGCCAGAGACGACCATTGACTTGTAGCGTTACCATGAATGAAGAAAACTGCCCAGTGTTTTAATGCAAACAGTGGATAAATTATCCAATATCGAAGAGGCAATGCTACATTAAAAGAAAACAATGCCGAATTAATCAATATGGTGAAGGCGCAGTACAATGCAAATGATACAATCAGAAATAAAAAAATGTGCTCTGGCCTCGACAAACTTCGTCGGACTTGGCAAATCTGAATCAGGACCTTACTGAACGCGAATCCTATGCCGCAGTAAAAAGCAGATAGAGTTGATGTTGTTGTATCTTTGCCATATATTGATATAAATGGGACTAATACTGAAAAAGTTATTCAAGAAAAAGTTAACGGTGTAATTATATCACCTGATTTAAATTGGAATGCACATAAATATGAAATAGTTGCAAAGGCAAGTAAAGGGGTATATATGATCTATCATTTGAAAAATGCTGGAATCAATCAATTGAATTGGTAAGAATTTATTAATATGTGATCAAAGTAGTTCAATATGCTTGTCTGGTATGGCCCACGAACTTTCCAAAATACTTATTAGACAGTATCGACATAATAAAAAATGGTGTCTCAAAACTATATTTCCTGGTTTTACGTAGGAGGATATTATGCAGAAGGTAATCGCACCAACGCTGCACGACTGGCGCAATAAGATGTGAAATGTGCATTTCGGTAGAATGAGGCGTGGTAACCACAAACTGAATAAAGTACTACCGTACGCTCGAATGGTTTCATATGCTGTTAGGTCATTTAAAGAGCTTCCCTTTCCAATGGCTAACACAAATCGCTATAAAAACAACTCGTTAATACCATGGTGTTTGGTACACTGTCAGCACATTTAAATGGTTAATCAAGTATGTTTTAACATACAATTTTAATAGATAAAATAATTTATTTATTTTCATTTTTTATATAATTTAAGTATGTTGATTAGAGTGAACATTATTAATTACACACCATGAAGCCACATTCTACAAACCTCGAATCAAACCAAGGTTTGCAATGCATTGATCAGATGTTCATGGATGAAGTTTCATATTTTGTCTTTCATTGATATCGTATACAGACGTATTTGTTTCCATTTGGCGTAGCAAGTGCGAGTAGACAATATATGTAATGAATCTGTAATTACATATTGTTAAAAAGTGAAATATGACGTACGTATGCTTCACACCCAAAATGCCATTATTCGATGAGAGTTACATTACTGTTCAGCATGTCATGTGTGCACATGTACAATAACGACATGAGTTATTTATTCTAGATATGTTGGGTTGAGTTTTACACAAAGCTTCAAATCAGGCAATCAGAGACAGTAGGGAGCAACGACATTGGGAAAGTTTGTTATCTGAGCTGACTGGGTTGGCAATTTAACGAGCATTACTTTTCCCCCTTCCTCTGCGTCTCCATCCCCGTCGCCCTCCGCCATTTACTCATCCTCTCGGTCTTGATCACGTTATTCTTCTCCTTTCCCTTTACCCACTCTCACCCTCCCCTCCCTTCTTCCCTCTCCCGCCATCTCTTTCTTGTATGCAGGATTTACGCGCGGTATTCTTCATAAGGAACTATCTTGGTGATGACGCTACCGCACACGTACGCACTCATTCACGCATGCACATTCATGTGGAAATGCCTGCACGCACGCACGTGATGCATATACATTCACATGAAATGCCTGACATATGTATTGGAACATGGATGTCTAACAAAATAAAAACAGTCACAGAGGCCAATAGAAATACGTTAAAGTATTAAATAACAATCAGAGCTTATCATATATATATATATATATATAAACACTTCATGCACATGCTATGAAATTTGTATTCGTCTCATATAATTCGGGTGGCTCAGTAAGCAAATTAGCAGTTGGAGATTGTTTCACTCTTTCAAGTATCAGTAGAAATGTCCAGACTTAATAAGCAGAAGTGATACTTCGATTGAGTCTGTGTTGCAGCTTTATCCTTCAACATGATAGACGTGTCATCTGACTATAGTGCACACTCATCGCAATGACAGCCCAATGCGTTTGTGAATCTCAAACACATCAGTGTGTGCTACATACAGTTGGCTAGTTCTAAATCAAATGAAAATGTTACACTCTTTACGTAGTCGTATAGTGTTATGGGGGTATGGGGTTATTAAGTAATACCCATTGTTATACATATATCTTTCCTTCTTTGGGGTGTGGGGGCAACATTGCTCATTATATGTTTTCATAGATATGGTTAACTCTGGTCGTCACTTTATATGTTTTTTATTATGTTATGTTATATTTCTCCTAATAATCCAAAGAATTTAATTACCATTTGAAGGTGTAGTATCTTACGGTTCTAAAACAAACATATCAGCGCATATTGTAACTCCTAAATATTTTTCTTTTACATTAATACCTGAAACCGTATATCTCAATTTATAATTTGCATCCAAATTCCCATGTCTTCTACGTAGACATTTACATTTCCCAAAATGTAATAACATCTTCCATTTCTCAGACCATTTAACTAGTTCGTCTATATCGGTTTATAAATGCCGTTTATCACCATCATTGTTAACCTTTCTAAACACGGTTGTGTCATCCGCAAATTTAACTGCATTGCTCATTATAGTATAGTCCAAGTCATTTACATATATCATAGATACAAATCAGGTAGCTCGAATAGATGACAACATATTTCCTAAAGAAATGTTGTACTTCCAACTGTCGGAAGGTACTAGAAGCCGGGGTCGCGTCCCTCGTAGATTCAAAGAGAGTAGTAATGCAAACATTGAAGAAAAAGTAAGAAAAAATATCAACTTCAGGTGATCCAAGCGAGCATTAATGATCGAAATCGAGACTGGCGGCGAGATATGGAAGTTGTCCGATTCGTGTGTCAATCATAGAAAACAATGGAATGTTAATCATAATTACCTCTCAAGAAATTTGCAGTTTGTTTTGGATATTTCGACTGCATCTCGCAGTCTTCTTCAGCAGACTGAAGTTACGGATGTTTCACATGACCAATGTCATGTGAAACAAGCTGGAGTAGGACTACAACAAGTTTCTTGAGAGGTAATTATGATTAATATTTATAACCAAGAAACCGGATCATCTATCCATTCAAGGAAGAATGGAAATATCTTATTCGCTATGCAATAAAGCAATACATTATACCGTTAACTGTTGTGCAGAGGATGAACATGGAGAATTATTAACAAAATAAATTTAATTAAAAACTATATATCTGGTTAATGTATAACGCTTAAATGTAAGTAACAATGTACATTAGCACGAATACATCTGAATAATCAAATTAAACAAAATGGCGTATTGCGAAGGACTTACCCTGATTGGCTGCACAAGAGTGTTATGTAGCCAACGATACATAGAGTGACAATATGTTGCAACATGGTACTTCGGCCGACGAGCTTGGAACATACACGCCAGGAGACGACAGCAACGACGAATGAGACAGCACTTTGAAGAGAGACCTATGAATGTCGTCACAGCTAGCTCACTGTCTTATAAATGAAGTCGAGCGCGAAGGCTGATCGTATTACGACGCAGTCATTTGATTACGTATGTTGATGATCTCAACTGTAAGTCACGCCATTAAGGAAAAGAAACGGGCATCATTTTACAATGTCAACTCTGCTAGCTGTGGGTCCAATACGAATGCTTTGGCGAACAGCCAAATACTACCATTAGCGTGTAGCGTTACCATGCATGAAGAGAACTGCCCAGTGTGTTATTGCAAACGGTTGATAAAGTATCCAATATCGATGAGACAATGCTACAGTTAAATGAAAACAATGCCGAATTAATCAATATGGTGAAGGCGCAGTACAATGCAAATGATACCATCAGAAATAAAAAAAATGTGCTCTGGCCTTGACAAACTTCGTCGGACTTTGCAAATCTGAATCAGGGCCTTACTGAACGTGAATCCTATGGCGCAGTAAAAAGTAGATAGAGTTGATGTTGTTGTATCTCTGCCGTATATTGATATAAATGGGACTAATACTGAAAGAGTTACTCAAGAAAAAGTTAAAGGTATAACTATATCACCTGATTTAAATTGGAATGCACATAAAGATGAAATTGTTGCAAAGGCAAGTAAAGGGGTATATATGATCTATTATTTTTAAAATGCTGGAATCAATCAATTGATTTGGTAAGAATTTATTAATATGTGATCAGACCAGTAGTTCAATATGCTTGTCTGGAATGGCCCACGAACTTTCCAAAATACTTATCAGACAGTATCGACATAATAAAAAACGGTGTCTCAAAACCATGTTTCTTGGTTTTACGTAGGAGGATATTCTGCAGAAGGTAATCGTACCAACGCTCTACGACTGGCGCAATAAGATGTGAAATGTGCATTTCGGTAGAATGAGGCGTGGTAACCACAAACTGAATAAAGTACTACCGTACGCTCGAATGGTTTCATATGCTCTGAGATCATTTAAAGAGCTACCCTTTCCAATGGCTAACACAAATCGCTATAAAAAACTCGTTAAAACCATGGTGTTTGGTACACTGTCAGCACATGTAAATGGTTAATCAGGTATGTTTTAACATAACATTTTAATAAATAAAGTAATTTATTTATTTTCGTTTTAATGTGATTTAATATGTTGCTGAGAATGAAGCCAAATTCAACAAACCTCGAATCAAACCAAGGTTTCCAATGCATTGATCAGATGTTCATGGATGAAGTTTCATATTTTTTCTTTCATTTATATCATATACAGACGTATTAGTTTCCATCTGGCCTAGCAAGTGCGAGTAGACAATGTATGTAATGAATCTGTAATTACATATTGTTAAAAAGTGAAATATGACGTACGTATGCTCCACACCCAAAATGCAATTATTCGATGAGAGTTACATTACCGTTCAGCATGTCATGTGTGCACAAGTACAGTAACGACGAGTTATTTATTATAAATATGTTGGGTTGAGTTTCACACGAAGCTTCAAATCAGGCAATCAGCAGACAGTGGGGAGCAACGACATTGGGAAAGTTTATTATCTGAGTTGACTGGCCTGGCAATTTAACTAGCATTACTTTTCCCTCTACCTCTGCATCTCCATCCCCGTCGCCCTCCGCCATTTTCTCATCCTCCCGGTCTTGATCACGTTATTCCTCTCCTTATCCCTTTACCCCCTCTCACCCTCCCCTCCCTTCTTCCCTCTCCCGCCATCTCTTTCTTGGCTGCAGGATTTACGCGCGGTTTCCTTCACTATCTATTCAGGAACTATCTTGGTGATGACGCTACTGCACACGTACGAACTCACTCTCGCACGCACATTCATGTGCAAACGCATGCACGCACGCACGTGATGCATATACATTCACATGGAATGCCGGACATACGTATTGGAACATGGATGTCTAACAAAATAAAAGCAGTCACAAAGGCCAATAGAAATACGTTAACGTATTAAATAACAATCAGAGCTTATCATAAACAAATGTAAAAAAATCATGCATATGCTATGAAATTTGTATTCGTCTCATATACAACGGTTGGCTCAGTAAGCAAATTAGCAGTTGGAGATTGTTCCACTCTTTCAAGTATCAGTAGAAATGTCCAACCGTAATAAGCAGAAGTGACCTTTCGATCGCGTCTCTGTTGCAGCTTTATCTTTCAAAGTGGTAGACGCGTCATCTGACTTCAGTGTACACTCAACGCAGTGACAGCCCAATGCGTTTGTGAATCTCAAACATATCAGTGTGTGCTACATAGAGTTGGCTAGTTCTAAATCAAATGCAAATGCTGCACTCTTTACGTATTCGTATAGTGTATGGGGGTATGGGGATGTTAAGCAGTTTTACACATAGATCTTTCCTTCTTTCTGAGTGTCTGGGCAACATTGCTTATTATATGTGTTCATAGATATGGTTAACTCTGATCGTCAATTTATATGTTTTTCTTTTCAACTGATATTTCTCCTAATAATCCATCGAATTTAATTACCCTTTGAAGTTGCAGTATCTTACGGTTCTGGAATTATCATATGAGCGATTATTTTAACTCCTAAATACTTTCTTTTATACAAATGCCTAAAACAGTATATCCCATTTTATAATTGACTTCCAAGTTACCCTGATTTCCAGTCTTACATTTCCCAAAATTTAATAACATCGGCAAATTCTCACACCATTTAACTATATATATATTTATATATATATATATATGTATATGTATATGTATATATATATATATATATATATATATATATATATATATATATATATATATATATATATATATATATATATATATATATATATATATATTAAGAATAATAAAGTTCATGATACTGATCATTGTGGTACCCTGGTCAAAACTGATTTCCAGTTTGAAACCTCCCCATCTGCTACAACACGCTTTCTTGTTTCAGTCAACCATTGTTCTATATATTCGATTATCAGAACTGCGCTTTTAATTAAGTACTAATCTTTGTTGTAGATTTTTGTCAAAAGCGTTCACAAAATATAAGTACCCTTCCACTGTTACATCCCGAACATCAGTAGTACTAGTCCCTGCCATTCCTCCACAATGTCTATCGTCAATATATGGTTTAATGCAACTATTGACCCACTGCAGAACAAGTGACCCAAACACCTTTGCCAGAATTGGAGTAAGCGAAATAGGTATAATGTCAACGGAATGACAGTTGCTAACTTCCATAGTTTGGGTAGTACTCCTTCCCCATGTGAGCTGTTAAACATAGTTGTGAACAATGCCGCTAGAAGGTCCGAAAAGTCTGTCAATACCCATGGTGGTGGAAAGTTGTCAGATACAGTGGCTTTGTTAACCTTCCCCATTTTAAGAGCAACATATGTATATGTCACATTGATAAAGAACTCCGTTGGCATTGGATGTTAGGCGTCAAATATTGGGTGGGAGGGCTGCAATGTTGGTAAACCTTCACACTCTCACAAAAAACCCATTCATAGAGTTGACCGAGCTGTCCATATCCCCATTAGTGTATTTATTGGCCAGCCCCTGCATCTCACTGCTGCTCTCAAATGACGTTCCCATGAGAAGTTTAACATTTTTACACCAGTAAAATGTCGGTAATTCCTCGAGTGTTGCGATTTTTGATTAGTAAAACTGGTGGAGCAATTGTGCTGCTGTGGGATATATGTGTAAAATATTGTGATACATGATTGGACCAGTAACACAATCTTGTGGTCTGATGTTTCCACTCCGTCAAGCACTGTCGGACTACCGTAATCAGGTGACACGTTATACCACATGTTTTCTAATATTGCACGATTACGTTCGGCTATGTTACCAATTTGTTCAAATCTATAAAATGTGTGAATGATAGATGCACGCTATGATAATAAATGAGTATTGTCTTCGTATTTTCATTAAAATAAATAATAAAATGACTTATACTAATTCATGAGTATTGTCTTGGTAATTTCATAATAAAAATAATAAAATGTCTTATGTGGCGCCAATTTTTTTGGCGTAGCCCTACTTTTTGTATGCAAAGCCAACGGTCCATTGTCCGTAGTGGTGATTTTGTGGATATACCGTACAATCTGATCATCAAACATGAAACTCTGTTTGTCTTTCTACTTGTTACTGCGGCATAGCATTCGTGTTTAGTATGCCCTTGACTCAGATTTGCGAAGTCCGACGAATTTTGTCAAGTTTTTCATTCATCGATCTTTTCCGACCAGAACACAGTTTTTATTCCTGATGGTATCATTTGCATTGCACTGCACTTTCACCAGATTGATTAATTCGGCATTGTTTTATTTTACCTGCATTGTCTCTTCGAGATTGGACATTTTATCCACCAGATACATTACAACAATTGGCAGTTGTCTTCATGAATGATAACTCCACGCGGCGAAGCTGGCAAAGTTGGCATTGTACCATGCTGCACGTTTCTTTTCTTTTTGTTTGCACTGTGTTTTTTCCGCTCTCTTTGCTTTTGTCACAGCTTTAGGGGGTTCCGCTACCACGGTTCGCTGTGTTAATGTCAGGGGCGGCGAAGTTTGCAAGCATGTCGTCAGTGACGGTGAAATCAAGCTCGTCGTGACTGTTAGCGCTTTCCGCCATTGAGTCGTTCGCCGTGCAAAACAGGTTTCCACCGATCTTCTCGTTGTCACCTCACCTCGCCTGCCGTTAGATGGACCACGCAATGGGATGAACCACTTAGCTCGTGTTATGTTCCTCACCGAAACGCCAAGGAGCACTGGCGCGTGACGGCCGATGAGGTACAACAGTGTATGATCAAACGCTTAAAATCTAGCTCAATTTGACATTAGCATTTAAAAATACACATCGAAATCCGCACAATTGGCCCGGGTCTGTCAGGCTGATCACGGCCTTTACTCTTTAACATATGATAATATCAGGTATAAAATTAAAACAAAACAAACATGTAAATGTAGTTCAGAAGACATACTTACAAAAGCGTTCAACCTGTCATTAAAATAAGTTGTGGTTCCTTTTGAATGGAAAGAGGCAAACCTCATACCATTATTTAAAAATAACGCACGCAAAAAAACGTAACTATGAATAAAACAATAGTTAGGCCTAACTTATTTAATACAAGCTAAGAATGTTTGAACGACTACAGAACTCAGATAAGTTAATTTTGAAGAACGAATGGAAACAATTTGTTTAACAACTCTGGAGGCAACGCAGTTAAGATGAGGTCAAATTGAAGTTGTTTAAGATATTGAATGCGTCGTTTCTTTGCCCGTGCGCACATGACCAGCTGAACGGTAATATGACTATCAGTGGATAATTGTTATTGGGCGTGGAATATCTACGTCTTATTAAACAATTTATCAACATAGAATTACAGGCTAATTACACAAAAACACTGGTTACACACACTTGCTATGTGAAGTGGAAACTGATATGTCGGTACATTATTCAGAAGTAACTGAGCGAAACAAAATGTAACACCATCCATGGACTTCTGGTTGATACTTATGCAAACCCTGGTTTGATTCGAGGTTTGTAGAGTGTAGTTGCATAATGTGTACATAATCACATGCGTGTGAATGAGCATCCACACAAATCTACGAATCCAACACTTCACCCACGCATAGTTGTTGGAATAGTGTTGAATAGGCGTGATATACAGCTGATACCATTAACATACATCACCAACCGACTGCATAGCAATACGACCAGGCTTCGCGCTCGACTGCATTTGTAAGACAGTCGAGTTTTGTCTTCAAAATGCTGTCTCATTCGTCGTTGCTGTAGTCTGCTGGCGTCTATGTTCCAAGCTCGTCGGCCGAAGTAACCATATTCCAACACAATGTCATTATATGTACCGTTGGCTACATCACACTCTTGTGCAACCAGTCAGCGTAAGTCCTTCACAATACGCCGTTTTGTTTTAATTGATTCTTCTAGATGTGCTCGTGCTAATTTCTATTGTTACTTACATAACAACATCATTAATTAATCACTTATATAGTTGTTTAATTAAACGTATATTGCTAGCACATGTTTATTATATGCACAACAGTTAGTTAACTGCATAATATATTGCTTTACTGCATATCGATAAAGATTATTCTACTGTTGTCTATGCTAGACACATGAATCGGAAAACTACCACCTCTCGCTGTCAGTCTCTGTCCGATTTTTAATGCTCGCTTGGATCACTTGTAGTTTATGTTTCATTTCTTCAATGTTAGCATTACTTCATCTTTGAATCTAAGTGTGAGGCGACCCCTGCTTCTAATACCTTCCGAGAGTTGGAAGTACATTTCTTTAGGAAGTCTGTTCTCATCTATTCGAGCCGCCTGATTTGTCTCTCTCATTTATTCTTGCTCTGGGTGTTTGCTTATTTGAGTTTGTCCTTTTCTGGTATGCGAATATTCCATGTTATACCCATGTATCACCAGCAAGGCATGCCGTTTCCTAATATGATTTCGGTGCATAGTCTATACTTCAACTCCATAGAGCAGCGTGGAAATTACTATTGCTCTATGATCCGTACATTTCGCTATGATTTACTAATGTTAAATCTGATTCATAAATGCTTATGCAGAAGAACAAAAGTTAACGGTGCCTTGCTTGTGCGCTTCTCCAATTCCATCATACCTGACTACAGTGCCTCGAACATTTCTACAAATCATTGATGCCACGATATTTCCTCAGCTGTGCCCACAATCGCTGTCGTCCCAAATAAATAGTCAAATAAAACAACGTAGACGGTTTTGTTCGATTCCTTTATTCTTGGACTTGAGGGAAGGGACGCTAACTAATTATTTCCACGGTGCATCCTTCATATATAAAAAAAAACATTTGTAATACAAACCGCTAGATGATTGAGGAACTCCCTTGTGGGTACTTTGCCAACTACTAAGAAGAATGGTTTACCTGTGTCATTCCAATACACTAATGTATCTTCTATCTCGTAAACAGTAAGATAATATATATCCAATTTCTTAAACAGTGATACAATTTTGTGCAAATATCCACTCTTGTGGAAAGCGTGCAACGTTCCACACTGACATTATTTGTGCAGTGATTCCTGCGTACTATTTTTCTTAGGTGAGTCGAAGGCGTTATTCGTCTCACACAGCTCGACTGGTTCCGTAAGCAAATTAGGTGTTGGAAATTGTTCCACACTTTCAAGAGTATCAGTTGAAATGTATCCAACCATAGTAACCAAAATTGATCAGCCGATCTTGTAAATTGTGTAGCTTTATATTGCAATATGATATACGCGTCATCTGACTTCAACGCCCACTCTCAGCAAGGATTGGCCAAAACGGATTAATATCTCAAACACTGCATTGTGTGTAAGGAAGAGAGGGACAATTCCAAATTACTTTTGCTAACCAGCCTAAAAGCACAACATAGTGGTTGCAATTAGTACATATTTATATTTGTTTATGTGTTGGTTTAGCTCCTTGGTATGTGCAGACAAGGAGCACAGCCCCTCTATGGCCCCATGCTGACCCGAGATTCCTTATCTAATCAGCGTGATGCCTTGTTGACACATTAAGTGAGTTAATATACCTGTGATGAGCTGAAACAACAGAGATGAATCCAAGTAATAGCGCCATACATATAACGTATCTCCATGGTGTATAGTTTACGTTTTCAGATTGATATTTTCTTTTCACAAGACGGTATGTAACCAACAGCCAAGCCGGTGTAGGCAAGTGCCAGGCATAGGTAAGTGTTGACGATTGTGTGTGTGTGTGCGTGTGTGTGTGTGTGTGTGTGTGTGCGTGTGTGTGTGTGTGTGTGTTTGTGTGTGTGTGTGTGTGTGTGTTGTGTGTGTGTGTATTTATGTGTGTTTATGTGTGTGTGTGCGTGCTTGCGTATTGACGTATGCATATAAACACATGTTTATTACACATATCATATAAACGTTCACCAATAAAATAATGTAAAATGAGATGATAGGAGCGACTTGCTGGAATTGTTAATTTAACTCGACTACGACGATAATAACCGCCTTCTGTGTCACTACGATCGTCGTCAAGGTAGATATTGATAACGAAGATAGTTGGGAAAACGTTGAGGTCGTAGCACAGATACATAACGAAATAATGTTATTTTTAACTTAAACTCGTCTCTATTGTTGGACAGGGCACAGAGTAGGGACGATATATTGCTGCTTGACTTCGAGAAGCCCATACACGGGGCCCACGCGGTCGTCATCGAAGGCTATCTCGACAGATTCACATTCTCTCCTACCGGTCTCAGCATTTGGAGAGACCGCAACTCCAGTAAGAATTTGTGCAACACAGGACGTTTTCTTTGGAACTATATTTGGCTTCGGCCATATGTTACCGTTAGCGTTCCGTCGTTTAACAAGTAATAATTATAATGGAGCTAGCGTATGTTTGTATTTAGGGATTCTACGACTCACGAATGACATTTATTTTTTTCGAAATACCCCGTATACAAAGGGTTATCAGTGGTGTTTGTGGTAACTCAAATGTTCGCTATGTAAAACATTAACTTCCAATAATCGCAGAAACCACGCGCGCGCGGCGAATACTGTGGTTCGTAAATCGTTTGAGAGTATTTAGCGCCATCTGGGAGGTTTATAGTTATTATAGTAGAAAACACACACACACACACACACACACACACACACACACACACACACACACACACACACACACACACACACACACACACACACACACACACACAAACATACACACACACACACACACAAACACACACACACACACACACACACACACACACACACATGCAGACACACACACACACACACACACACACACACACACACACACACACACACACACACACACACACACACACACACACACACACACACACACACACACACACACACACACACACACACACACACACACACACACACACACACGTATATAGGCCTGAGGTAGCAGTAACATAAAAATATATT
>BSQZ01000066.1:2692500-2725000 GCA_033239005.1 Lamellibrachia satsuma
TAGGGAGACAGGACGTAAGGAGACGGGAAGGAAAGGAACGGGAGGGAAAACAACCGGAGTGAAGGAGAGGGTAGTGGGAGAGACAAGAGCAAAGGAGTGGGAAGTGGGGGAGACAGTAGGGAAGGGGTCAGGACAGAATGTGATGAAGGGGATCGAAAGGAAGAGTTATTCTGCAGCAGTGATAGAGGGGGTGAGGAAGAGAGCGAGGGTGTTTGTGGGGGATTCGATAGTTAGGAAGACCGACAGAGTCTTAAACAAGGGAGATGATGTGGTGGTCTGCTTGCCTGGAACCAAAATAGAGGCGATAACTGAGAGGGTAAAAACATCGTAGGCTTGGGTAAGGTTGGATCTGTTTTAGTACACGTAGGGACAAATAACGTAGAGAGGGAGGGTACAACTATAGGCAGTTGGTCAGAACACTAAAACAGACGCGGGTTGAGCAGGTAATACTGTCAGGGATTTTACCTGTAATGGGCAGGAGGGGTCACAAATATAAAAATTGTCGGGAGATGGCAATTAACATGTTAGTCCAGAAGCTATGTAGGGAAGAGGAAGTTGGATTTGTGGATTTATGTGGAAGTTTTGTTGGGAGGGCTGATATGTACATGAAGGATGGGCTTCATTTAAGTGGAAAGGGGGCGGCAGTATTCGCGGACAAACTTTCAGCAGCAGTAGATAGTGACTTTGGTACAATGAAAAATATTTTTGGAAGTAAACATTAGAAGCGCAAGGGGGTTACCTACAGATGTCTCAAACAGAACAAGAGGCCAGTAGCACAGATAAACCAATATCAAATCATCCGAAAAACATATCTAAAAAAAGTTATAGATACGTATGTTTAAATGCAAGGAGTTTACTAAATAAGAAAAAACGAATTAAACATTATGGTTGAAGATATTGCCCATCACATAATCGGTATAACTGAATCATGGGCCAACGTGGATATAACAGATGCTGAATTAGGAATGACAGGATATGTAATGTTTAGGAAAGATCGAATATGAAGAAGGGGCGGGGGAGTTATTTTATATGTTAAAGACCCTATTCAGTTGTAACTCCAGAATTGGTAGCTAAGAAAATAAAGGAAATAAAGGATAATAAATCACCGGGAGTGGATGGGATTCCTCCAAAATGACTAATGGAAACAGTAGAACAAATCAGTATACCACTTGCAAGAGTATTCAACTTGTCATTAAAAGAGGGAGTTGTTCCGTTTGAATGTAAAGAAGCAAACATCATACCATTATTTGAAAAGGGTTCGATAAATAAGTCAGAGAGTTACAGACCAGTGAGTTTAACGTCATTGATTTGTAAATTATTAGAAAGGTTAATTAAAGACCATATGGTGGACTTCCTCATTAAGCATAAATTATTAAATTCATCTCAACATTGTTTCCTTAAAGCGAGGTCATGCTTAACAAATATGTTATGTTTTTTCGAAGAAATCACTAAGTGGATAGACGTATGGTCGCCAGTAGATATTATTTACTTAGATTTTCAGAAAGCATTTGACAAAGTGCCACATCAAAGATTACTACTTAAATTAAAAGCCCATTGTATCGGGGATAGCACAACTGACTGGATGGAACAATGGCTGACTGAGAGAAGACAACGAGTTGTAGTAGATGGAGAAGTTTCAAATTGGAAATCGGTTTTGAGAGGGGTACCTCAAGGATCAGTATTAGGACCTATATTATTCTTAATTTATATCAATGACTTGGACGACAGTATAACAAGTAACGCACTGAAATTTTTACGGATGACACAAAACTGTTTAGATAGGTTAATACTGATGGTGATAAACAACATTTACAAAGCGATCTAGACAGATTAGTGAAATGGTCTGAGAAATGGCAGATGCTGTTAAATTTTGGGAAACGTAAATGCCTACATACAGGACATGGGAACTTGAATGTAAACTATAAAATGGGAGATACTGTTCTGGGTACTACTGTAAAAGAAAAGGACTTAGGAGTTACAATAAGCGCTGATGTGAAAGTTTCAGAGCAGTGTGGTATTGCAGCTTCAAATGGTAATCGATGTTTTGGATTGATTAGAAGAAACATAACATACAAGGGAAAAAGTTAATTATACCTCTTTATAAAGCAGTAGTTAGACCTCATTTAAAATACTGTATACAAGCATGGAGACCATATCGTTAGAAAGATATAGATACCCTTGAACGCATACAAAGGAGAGCAACTAAAATGATTCCAGAACGGAGATACCTTAGTTATGAAGAACGCCTGAAAGAATGTGGTTTAACAACTCTAGAGACAAGGAGGTTAATAGGAGATCATATTGAAGTTTTTAAGATATTGAATGGGTATGAAAATATTGATAGAACTATGTTTTTCTCACTCAAGAAGGATAGCAGAACTAGAGGACATGAGGTAAAATTAGTAAAGGATCAATGTAGATTGGACATCAGGAAGCACTCGTTCTCACAGAGGACAATAAATGAATGGAACAAATTGTCTACAGATTGTGTAACTGCTAGCAGCGTGAATATGTTTAAAAACAAGATTGACACATATCTCATGAGGCCGGGTTATAAGTAGATGAACATTGTTGGACTCTCGATAAGCCAATGTCTTCCTTGTCCACTTGCCATCTCGGCCTTTGGCTTGGATGACAAATCTTGTTAAATCTTGTTAAATTTAATATGATACCAATCGTCTTTTGATAATAAAATGTTGAAACCGACAGAGCTGCCAGGTCCACCGCTATGCCTTCCATGTTTGCAGAATCTTACCATCTATAGCTTTATTACATCTAAAGCGTTATTTCTCCAGCGAAAGCGGCACGAAGCATTCATATATCGCCCTCACACCACGGGTAGCGGTAGATATACCGTTTGTTGTGCAATGCTACATCGCGCCTCTGGACCTTACGAAAGGCGAGTTATCACTGTCACATTGCGAAGTCGATCCAACAAAGTAATTGTCAACTAGTCAACCAATCAAACCTTATAATGTCCCACATTATAAACTGCAACACAGTAAGCTTGTAAGTTTATTTGTAATATTTTGGGAACAAAACGAATTATCAAAGACATGGAACTTCCCAGAGAAGTGTTCGGGATGGTGACTATGGACAAAATAAAACAGTTAATTGATGATAATTTGAACGATTATCTAGCAGGCTTCAGAAAGAAGAGATACTGTTGAAATATGTTTATTCCGCGAAATATAATACAGCAGGCAGTTGCGCGGAAGAACACTTTATACATTATATTCGCCGACTTCGAAAAGGCCTTTGATTCCGCACACCTAAGGAACCTTTGGAAAATCATTGAGTGCAACCGAACCTTAAACACGATAATCTAAATGATTAAGATCTTATACGCGGAGTGGCATCATGTAGTGATATATGCAGACAATACAATTATATAGAACATGATTTTTCACGAGAAGGCAAACTGGCGAAACAACTGTATAAATTAATTCGTTTAATACAAGTAGGAATAGAATAGTGGCTTCTGAAAATAATTGATAGGAAAGGTTTTGAAACAAAGTCGTGATTGGCTCTAAAAGTGTCATGGCTAAAAATAGCCGTAAGTGTTACTGTCACCGTTGCGTTCATAGCACAAACACCTTTTCACACGTCTTACCTGCTTCAATGTCAAACTGTTGTCCGATTCTCTGATGTAAACATTCAATCGTTTCCCTCCCATCTCCGACATGTATACGTACCTGTAACATATTGCACCAAACTTAGTACATCACTTCTCAGTAAACTGTTCAATGAAAAGAGATATTCTTCAACATGCATAGTTTCGTCAACGCTTATTTGCGTCAACGCTTAGTTACGTCACTGACAGTCGGCGACGAGCAACACGAAACACTAGCAATTAATGAACCAAAAAGTTCTGACATTACCACAACATGGCAGTTGTGGACGGATGAATAGTTTGGTTTTCGTTTAGTTCTTTAACGTTGAACGTCTGAACGTTATTGGTTCCTTTATTAGTGGCCGATGAGAAATTAAAAATCATGAGAAATTAAAAATCCACGGGAATTAATTTTTATTTTTACAAAATGGTTAATGTTGCAATTACCTCTTGGAAACTGCACTGACAACTTTTTAGATTATGTTGATTATGTGACACATACGCCGATGTGTTGTATAGTTCGGCAGTACTGGGAGAGCGAGAGCTTTAACCGTAATAGTGGGAGGTGGAAGATTAAGGCGGAGTTCGCCCACAGAAACTTGAAGATTTGGCAGTTTTAATATTTCTAAGGACATATCGATAATGTTACGAATGTCACTCGAAAAAGCGCATTCAAAGGAAGATAAAGTTAAGGCTTTTGATCTATGCACTTATAAAAGTTGCTAAGCATAACCATTTGTAATTACAATTAATAATATCACGCCAATGGTTTACTTGTTGAACACACATCATCCTAATTTCACGGGTCGCGTCATATTGTTCGATAATCCTACGTCAGGATTGTCGAAATCTAGGAAAATTCGTTCGCCAAATAAAAAACATATAGTCTTATTATCCGATTTCATAGAACTACGCATACGGTGATCGGTCGCGCTTCTTAATATGTCACCCCTCGGTCAACCGTATAAATGATCAGAATCTTCTAATTTTAGACCACATTCGAATAAACCCAAACCACAACTTTTGTTTCGCTCTAATCTTGGGCAATTCCGGAATGACGTCATGCGTAGTCTATGTTATTCAATGTTCGTAGAACTGCGCTTGCGGTTAGCAGTCGCGCTGGTTAACATGTCATCTCTCGGTCAAAAGGAGAAGTGACTGAAATCTTCTAATTTTAGATCAAACTCAAAAAAACCCAAACTCTAACTTTAGTTTCGCTGTAATAACTCCGGATTGACAACAATACTGCGGACACCTACTTGCCATCCGGGGAGGTGTTTATACCATTGGCGCTGCCGATTCCTGCTAGGAGAATATGCCCCCTCCTGCCATCGTAGAAGCCGACACTGCCAATTTTGTCACCACGAATGAACTCCACAAGAAAATCGCAGTTGTAGTAGTTGGTGAAGTAGAAGCTGTCTTCTCCCGTCGCCACGATGTCATTGGGGCTGATGGTGCACAAGAAAACAGCGGTGACTTTAAAATATTCATTCAATTTGTTAAACGTTCAATGAGTCCCCATATATAAAGTATATACAGTTTTGAAAACCCTTGTAAAAAGCCAACATTTTACTAATATGGAAATGACTCAGAATATTTTAAAACACGAATTTACGTTACTAAGCTGAAATCGGTTGCAGTCCGTTTATAACACGTATCAGCTTATCAAACCTGTTGACACATTAACAATTCTGAATAGTCTACAAAGCGTTTGTTGATGTTGATCAAATACATTGATTTTTTTAGAAACACTGACTGCGTGATTGTCGGGTCACTGTACGTTCGGATGTGGCACAATTGTCGCCTCTTCTCGTCGTACCGAAACTTCTCCACTGTTTCTTTTCCGTTCCCGCGAGCGTTCGTAACAAATATGTAGATCACGTCTGAAATGCAATTAATATAAAGCGTCATGACCAATGATGCAAAATTTGACTGTTACATCGTGACTGAGAACACTACAACCCATTAAGAAATAACTAAATAATCATATGTGCAAGTTTTTATCCGGATATACGACGCTACATAAATGAGAGGTATTATTATTTGTAAATGGTGTTATGACTTTCCGGGCGTTGGACTACAGAACGTTGGATGGGCAGGTGTCGCCGTCTGGCGATTGCAATATGTATTATATGTATTGTCTTCTCCCTGCTCGGAAGACACGGCCCACTAGACGGACAGCCATTTGCATTCAGCTGGTTGCGAGTTGCGTAAATTTAGTGAATTAGAAAGGCCCAAGCAGGTTAGTAATTTTACTGTTTTATTCCGTGTATATATTACAGGTTAACGGAGAATACTCATCCTGCGATATTAGTTCTTCCGTTGAGGTCTACGAAATAAAGTCTTCAGTTAATTACACACAAACTGCTGACGGATTGGATGGATTGGTTCGATTCGTTTCTACATGGAGCTGCCCGTGGTTACAATAGAATTCTTAGAATCAGACGGCAGGACAGCTACGCAGCTAGCGCGCTGTCGACCGTCACATTATTACTACAAAAATGCCCGTCCCCAGGACGGGATAACTAGGTAGCTCACGCGTGACAGTCGTAATAGCAATATTTAAAAATGCCTCAGGCAATAAGCCATATACACGCTCGAGATTGTTTAAGTGAACGTAAACCCTGACATGACAACACTAGAGACCAGGATACTAAGAGGAGACCAAATATAAGTGTTTAAAATAGTGAACGGTTGTGAGGATGTTGATAGGAATATGTTCTTTAAATTTAAAGAAGGCAGTAGAAACAGATGACACAAAGCAGCATTTTGTTAAGGAGCAGTGTACGTTGGACATGTGAAAGTAATTTTTCTCACAGAGTGTGATAAATGAATGGAACAAACTGCCAAATGAGTTAGTGCTAGTAGTGTGAATATGTTTTCAAATAGAGTTGACAAATATCTGATCAGGGCGGGCTACACATACATATTGGACTCTCGATAAGCCAATGGCTTCCTTTGCCACTTGCCATCTAGAACTTGTTGTTTTTGATAGCAATATTGTTAAAATCTTGTTAAACCATATTACAAGGAACAACCGCATCAAGCTGGTGATGCAATACCCGTTGTATGTTCAAAACGGTGAAGGGCGCATGAATATAGACCCATGTGTTGGCATAGAATAGTACAATTTATTTTTATTTTACTGCGACCTCCGGCGAATACATGCGAGCGCGCTTTATACTATAATTAATATAAACCGCCCAGATGGCGATATGTACTCTCAAACGGTTGACGAACCAAAGTATTCGAAGAACGCGTGCGTGGTTTCTGCGATTGTTGGAAGTTATTGTTTTACGTAGCGGATATTTGAGTTACCACAAACACCATTGAGAATAGTTTGTTTAAGGGGTATTTCTAATAAAAAAATAATTTCGCGGGTTTTAGATTAATACCTAAATACAATAATACAAACGTTACCTCGACTATAGTTATTACTTGTTAAACGACGCAACAGTAAAGTTGACATATGGGATTGCCAAAGACAGTTGCAAAGTCTTACTTGAGTTGCGATCTTTCCAAATGCTGAGACCAAGAGGAGCGAATGTGGATATGTCGAAGTCGCCTAGAATGTCAAGCGC
Organism: Lamellibrachia satsuma; assembly: GCA_033239005.1. Lineage (NCBI taxonomy): Eukaryota > Metazoa > Annelida > Polychaeta > Sabellida > Siboglinidae > Lamellibrachia > Lamellibrachia satsuma. The sequence continues at coordinate 2,699,695 of BSQZ01000066.1, forward strand.
GTGGGCTCCTTGTCTGGGCTTCTTGAAGTCAAACAGCAATATTTCGCCCCTACACTTTGTGTCAAAGCCCTGTCCAACAGCAGAGATGAGCTTAGGTTAAAGACAACATTATTTCTTTATGTCTCTCTGCTACGGCCTCAACGTTTTTACAACTATCTTCGTCGTCGATATCTACGTTGTCGACGATTGTGTTGACACTGAAGACGGTTATAGTCGTCGTCGTATAGCATCGTATGATTAATAACCAACACAAACGGCTACCAGAACTTACCGATGTGATGAAAGCCAGTCCATTCGGTAGCACCTGGATGTCTTCAGAACCTTTATCTAACACACACGGACACACATTATACCGAAGGTGTACTAGGTTTGATACCGCTTATGCAACAACGAAATAACAACGTAAATAATGTATGTATGTTGTTTCGAGTAATAGTGCGAAATTACGTAGAACATTAAAAAGGTCAACCGCGCTTGCAGCGTGAATAATTATTATTTTGCTGGCTATTTTATAATATTATATTTGAAAGTCAAATTAGCACTCCCAAAAAGCCGTTCCTGAAAACTTAATTTACATTATTTTAATGATGCAAGTTTATATTATATATGTCGGTGTATATACTATTACGCACGCACACACTCACGTATGCACGCACACACGTACAATCAAAAACACCTACCGATGCCTGGCACCTGCCTACACCGGCCCGTCTTGGGTAAAGAAGACGTCCATCTGAAAACGTAAACTCGTCAACGTAAACGTAATATATGCAACATAAAGATACGAAAAATGTATGGCGCTATTGTATGGCTTCATCTCAGTTGTTTTCAGCTTATCGCAGGATTACAAACGCACCTAGTGTGTCAACTAGGCATCAGGCTGATTAGATAAGCATGGGGCCATAGTGCGGCATTGCGCATGACCCATGTGTATGTGGATATGCTATGAAGCTACACCAACCCACGTCTTAACTATGGAAAAATAGCAACTACTATGTTGTGGTGTTAGGCTGTATAGCAACAGTGATTAGTAACTGCTCTACTCTTCCTAGCTCACAGCGCAGTGTGTGAGATTCTCAAAAGTCATAATTATGGATAAAGTTGCACAATTGATAAGATCGGTTGGTCACTTCTGCTTACTATGGTTGGATACATTTCAACTGATACTCTTGAAAGTGTGGAACTATCTTCAAACGCTAGGTTGCTTATTGAACCACTTGCCGTAGATGATACGGGAACGCCTTCGTCTCGCGTAAGGACAAATATCACAGCAGGAATAACTGTTCAACTTCATAGTGTCTGTCCGTAATTTTGTCCCACAACAGTGGACAAAAGGAGTGGATATGTAAAAAAAAGAATATCACCCTGTTTAAAAAAGGAAATTGATCAACGTATTGGAATGACATATGTAAACCACTCGTCTTAGTAGCTGGCAAAGTGCACGGAAGGGTGTTCCTGAATAGTATAAATGTCTGTATTACAAAGGTATTCATTCAAACTGTGTTTAAATATATATATATATATATATATATATATATATATATATATATATATATATATATATATATATATATATATATATATAGAATGCGCGCAGTGAAAATATTTTATGTAACTAGCTTCAAGTCCTAAAATAAAGGTATTGAAGAAAACCGTATACGTAGGCGAATCGCACAAGCAAGACATACGATTTTTGTTTTCACCACAAGCTTTTGTGAATGAGATTTACCACATCACAATCATAATGAAATATCTGGTGATAGATATATAGTAGTTTCCACGCTGTCTATGGAGCTGCAGATGATACACTATGCCTTAAACATGTCAGGAAACAACATGCCTTGCTGGTGATACATGGGAACAACACGGAGTACTCGCATATAAAAAAATATTAAAATTAACAAATGTGTAAATCACAGTGAACTGCTTGGTGCATAGAGCAGTAGTAGTCTCCACGCTGCTCTGTGGAATTAAAGCATAGACTCTGCATCGAAAGCATGTTAGGAAACGGCATGCCTTTCTGGTGATACATGGGTATCACATGACATATTCGCAGACCCAAAAAGGGCACACTCAACACACAGAGTATGTGTGCGTGTGTGTGTGTGTGTGTGTGCATGTGCGTGTGCGTGTGCGTGTGCGTGTGTGTGTGCGTGTGCGTGTGCGTGTGTGCGTGTGTGTGTGTGTGTGTGTGTGTGTGTGTGTGTGTGTGTGTGTGTATATATATATATATATATATATATATATATATATATATATATATATATATATATATATATATATATATATATATATATATATATATATATATATATATATATATATATATATATATATATTCAGGGTGCTCGAATGACAACATATTACCTAAATTAAATGTTTTACTTCCAAATGTCCGAAGGTATTAGAAGCCGGGGTCATCTCACACGTAAATTCAAATAGAGTAGTAATAAAAACGTTGAAGACAATATAAGAAAATATCAACTTCAGGTGATCCAAACGAGCATTAGTAATCGAAACCGACACTGACTGCGAAATATGGTAGTTTTCCGATTCGTGTGTCAATCATAGACAACAATGAAATGATCTTTATCGCTATGCAATAAAGCACTACATTATACCGTTAAATGTAGTGCAGAGGATGAATATGGTGATGTGTTAACAAGATACATTTAATTAAACAACTATTTAACTGATTAATGTATAAAGCTTGAATGTAAATACATTAGCACGAAAACATCTAGAAGAATCAACTCAAACAAAATGGCGTATTGCAAAGAAATTACCCTGATTGGCTGCACAAGAGTGGTATGTAACCAACGATACATATAGCGACAATGTTTTGCAACATGGTTACTTCGGCCGACGAGCTACGAACATACACGCCAGGGGACGACAACAACGACGAATGAGACGGCATTTTGAAGAGAGAAATATGAGTGTCATGACAGCTAGCTCACTGTGTTATAAATGAAGTCGAGCGCGAAGCCTGGTCGTATTATGACGCAGTCAGTTGATGATGTATGCTGATGATATCAACGGTATGTTAAGCCTGTTCAAAGCACTATTTATGTAGCTATTCATGGGGGAGTTGGATTCTTAGATCTGGGTGGATGCTTTTTTTTGGAAAACAAATCTGTTTATTTGTGTCGAGCTCCATATAAACGGAACAGCAGCGCACGTTTTGCAATATATATGTAAACAACGATTGACAATAGCAACACACTTCACGCTTCCAACTTCATGTTTGATCCATCACTAGAGTCACTCTCCGGCCGTCGTGCGCCAGTTCTGATTGGCGTCTCGCTGGTGAACATAACACGAGCTAAGGGTGGTCCAATTATCAGCAGAGTTTACCGTCACTGACACCATGCATGCAAACTTCACCATTTCGCCGCCTCAAACATCAGCACAGCTAACCGTGGTAGCGGAACCCCCTACAGTTGTGACAAAGGGAAGGGGGAGAGGGACCAAAACAAAAACAACTTACTGTATTCCACTGTGCAAACATATAGGAAAAGAAACGGGCAGAAGGAACAAAGTCACCTCTGCCAGGTGTGGGTCCACTACGAATGCGTTGGCGAACAGTCAGAGACGATCATTGGCGTGTAGCGTTACCATGCATGAAGACAAATGCACAGTGTTTTAAAGCAATCGGTGGATAAAGTATCCAATATCGAAGAGACAATGCTACAGTTAAACGAAAACAACGCCGAATTAATATATGTGGCAAAGGCGCAGTACAATGCAAATTGTGTCATAATGAATTAAAAACTGTGCTCTGATCAACACAACCGCATGTCTTCGCAATGAAATAAATCATGACAACGAATCCACAGCGATTAATGAAAAACTTGACAAACTTCGTCGGACTTGGCAAATCTGAACCAGGACCCTACTGAACGTGAATCCTATGCCGCAGCAAAAAGTAAATAAAGTTGTTGTTGTTGTATCTCTCTCGTACATTGTTATAAATGGGACTAATATTGAAAGAGTTAATCAAGCAAAAGTTTTCTGTATAATTACACCACCTGTTTTAATTTGGAATGCACGTAAAAATGAAATAATTGTAAAGGCAAGGAAAGAGGTAGATATGATCAATCATTTGAAAAATGCTGGAATCAATCAGTTGATTTGATAAAAATTGATTCATATGTGATCAGACCAGTAGTTCAATATTCTTGTCTGGTATGGCCCACGAACTTTCCCAAATACTTATCAGACAGTATCGACATAATAAAAAACGGTGTCTCAAAACTATATTTCCTGGTTTTACGTAGGAGGATATTCTGCAGAAGGTAATCGTACCAACGTGCACGACTGGCGGAACAATATATATAATGTGCATTTCGGTAGAATGAGGCGTGGTAACCACAAATTGAATTATGTACTACCGGACGCTCGAATGGTTTCATATGCTATGAGATCATTTAAAGAGCTTCCGTTTCCAATGGCTAGCACAAATCGCTATTAATATACTCGTTAATACCATGGTGTTTTATACACTGTCAGCACATTTAAATGGTTTATCATGTATGTTTTAACATACAATTTTAATATATCAAGTAATTAATTTTTTTTCAGTATAATGTAATTTAATTATGTTGATTCGAGTGAGCTTTATTAATTACACACCGTTGAGTCAAATTCTACAAACCTCGAATCATACCGAAGATTGCAATGCATAGACCAGATGTTCATGGATAAAGTTTCATATTTTTTCTTTCATTTATATCATATACAGACGTATTAGTTTCCACTTGGCATAGCAAGTGCGTGTAGACAATGAATGTAATGAATATGTAATTATATATTGTTAAAAAGTGTAATAAGACGTACGTGTACTGCACACCCAAAATGCAATTATTCGATGAGAGTTACATTACCGTTAAGCATGTCATGTGTGCACAGGTACAGTAATGACATGAGTTATTTATTCTAGATAGGTTGGGTTGAGTTTAACACAAAGCTTCAAATCAGGCAATCAGCAGACAGTGGGGAGCAACGACATTGGAAAGTTTGTTATCTGATCTGACTGGGCTGGCAATTTAACGAGCATTACTTGTCCCTCTTCCTCTGGGTCTCCATCCCCATCGCCCTCCGCCATTATCTCTTCCTCTCGGTCTTTATCACGTTATTCCTCTCCTCTTCCCTTTACCCCCTCTCACCCTCCCCTCCCTTCTTCCCTCTCCCGCCATCTCTTTCTTGGCTGCAGGATTTACGCGCGGTGTTCTTCACAAGGAACTATCTTGGTGATGGCGCTACCGCACACGTACGCACTCACTCACGCACGCACATTCATGTACAAACGCATGTACGCACGAACGTGATGGGTATACATTCACATGGAATGCCGGACATGTATATGTATTGGAACATGGATGCCTCACAAAATAAAAGCAGTCATAGAGGCCTATAGAAATACGTTTACGTATTACATAACAATCAGAGCTAATCATATATGTAAACACATCATGTATATGTTATGAAATTTTTATTCGTCTCATATACTTCGGGTAAGCAAATTAGCAGTTTGAGATTGTTCCACTCGTTCAAGTATCAGTGGAAATGTCCAACCGTAATAAGCAGAAGTGATCCTTCGATCGAGTCTGTGTTGCAGCTTTATCCTTCAACATGATAGACATGTCATCAGACTACAGTGCACACTCATCGCAATTACAGCCCAATGCGTTTGTGAATCTCAAACACATCAGTGTGTGCTACATACAGTTGGCTAGTTATAAATCAAATGCAAATGCTACACTCTTTACGAAGTCGTATAGTGTTATTGGAGTATGGGGTTATTAAGTAATACCCATTGTTATACATATATCTTTCATTCTTTGGGGTGTGGGGGCAACATTGTTCATTATATGTATTCATAGATATGGATAACTCTGGTCGTCACTTTATATGTTTTTTTGTAAGTTATATTTCTCCTAATAATTAAAAGAATTTAATTACCCTTTGAAGGTGTAGTATCTTACGGTTTTAAAACTATCATGTCAGCGCTTGTTGTAACTCCTAAATACTTTTCTTTTACATTAATACCTAAAACAGTATATCCCAATTTATAATTTGTATCCAAGTTCCCGTGTCCTGTACGTAGACATTTACATTTCCCAAAATGTAATAACATCTGCCATTTCTCAGACCATTTAACTAGTTCGTCTATATCGGTTTATAAATGCCGTTTATCACCATCATTGTTAACCTTTCTAAACACGGTTGTGTCATCCGCAAATTTAACTGCGTTGCTCATTATAGTATAGTCCAAGTCATTTACATATATCATAGATACAAATCAGGTAGCTCGAATAGATGACAACATATTTCCTAAAGAAATGTTGTACTTCCAACTGTCGGAAGGTACTAGAAGCCGGGGTCGCCTCACACGTAGATTCAAAGAGAGTAGTAATGCAAACATTGAAGAAAAAAAGAAAAATATAAACTTCAGGTGATCCAAGCGAGCATTAATGATCGAAACCGAGACTGGCGGCGAGATATGGAAGTTGTCCGATTCGTGTGTCAATCATAGACAACAATGGAATGATCTTATTCGCTATGCAGTAAAACAATACATTATACCGTTAACTGTTGTGCAGAGGATGAATATGGAGAATTGTTAACAAAATAAATTTAATTAAAAACTATATATCTGGTTAATGTATGAAGCTTAAATGTAAATAACAATGTACATTAGCACGAATACATCTGAAAAATCAAATAAAACAAAACGGCGTATTGCGAAGGACTTACCCTGATTGGCTGCACAAGAGAGTTATGTAGCCAACGATACATACAGTGACAACGTGTTGCAACATGGTTACTTCGGCCGACGAGCTTGGAACATACACGCCAGGAGACGACAGCAACGACGAATGAGACAGCACTTTGAAGGGAGGTATGAATGTCGTGACAGCTAGCTCATGTCTTATATATGAAGTCGAACGCGAAGACTGATCGTATTACGATATTAGTCAGTTGATGACGTATGTTGATGATCTCAACTGTAAATCACGCCTTTAAGGAAAATAAACGGGCAGCATTTTACAATGTCAACTCTGCCAGCTGTGGGTCCAATACGAATGCTTTGGCGAACAGCCAAAGACTACCATTAGCGTGTAGCGTTACCATGCATGAAGACAACTGCCCAGTGTTTTATTGCAAACGGTGTATAAAGTATCCAATATCGATGAGACAATGCTACAGTTAAATGAAAACAATGCCGAATTAATCAATATGGTGAAGGCGCAGTACAATGCAAATTATACCATCAGAAATAAAAAAATGTGCTCTGGCCTTGACAAACTTCGACGGACTTGGCAAATCTGTATCAGGACCCTACTGAACGTGAATCCTATGGCGCAGTAAAAAGTAGATAGAGTTGGTGTTGTTGTTTCTCTGCCGTATATTGATATAAATGGGACTAATACTGAAAGAGAAAAGTTAACGGTATAACTATATCACCTGATTTAAGTTGGAATGCACATAAATATAAAATAGTTGCAAAGGCAAGTAAAGGGGTATGTGTGAAAAATGCTGGAATCAATCAATTGATTTGGTAAGAATTTATTAATATGTGATCAGACCAGTAGTTCAATATGATTGTCTGGTATGGCCCACGAACTTTCCAAAATACTTATTAGACAGTATCGACATAATAAAAAACGGTGTCTCAAAACTATGTTTCCAGGTTTTACGTAGGAGGAAATTCTGCAGAAGGTCATCGTACAAACGCTCTACGACTGGCGTAATAAGATGTGAAATGTGCATTTCGGTAGAATGAGGCGTGGTAACCACAAACTGAATAAAGTACTACCGTACGCTCGAATGGTTTCATATGCTGTTAGGTCATTTAAAGAGCTTCCCTTTCCAATGGCTAACACAAATCGCTATAAAAACAACTCGTTAATACCATGGTGTTTGGTACACTGTCAGCACATTTAAATGGATTATCAGGTATGTTTTAACATACAATTTTAATAGATAAAATAATTTTATTTTATTTTCATTTTAATGTAATTTAAGTATGTTGATTAGAGTGAACATTATTAATTACACACCATGAAGCCACATTCTACAAACCTCGAATCAAACCAAGGTTTGCAATGCATAGATCAGATGTTCATGGATGAAGTTTCATATTTTTTTCTTTCATTTATATCATATACAGACGTACTAGTTTCCATTTGGCGTAGCAAGTGCGAGTAGACAATGTATGTAATGAATCTGTAATTACATATTGTTAAAAAGTGAAATATGACGTACATATGCTCCACACCCAAAATGCAATTATTCGATGAGAGTTACATTACCGTTCAGCATGTCATGTGTGCACAGGTACAGTAACGACATGAGTTATTTATTATATAATTATGTTGGGTTGAGTTTCACACGAAGCTTCAAATCAGGCAATCAGCAGACAGTGGGGAACAACGACATTGGGAAAGTTTGTTATCTGATCTGACTGGGCTGGCAATTTAACGAGCATTACTTGTCCCTCTTCCTCTGGGTCTCCATCCCCATCGCCCTCCGCCATTATCTCTTCCTCTCGGTCTTTATCACGTTATTCCTCTCCTCTTCCCTTTACCCCCTCTCACCCTCCCCTCCCTTCTTCCCTCTCTTTTTTTTCTTGGCTGCAGGATTTACGCACGGTTTTCTTCACAAGGAACTATCTTGGTGATGGCGCTACCGCACACGTACGCACTCACTCACGCACACACATTCATGTGATGACGCTACCGTACATGTACGCATGCATTCACGCACGAACATCCATATGCAAATGCATGCACGCACGCACGTGATGCATATACATTCACAAAAAATACAGGACATGAATACGTTTACGTATTAAATAACAATGTATATGTATACATCCAAGTTCCCGTGTCGTGTACGTAGACATTTACATTTCCCAAAATTTAATAACATCTGGCATTTCTCACACAAATTAACTAGTTCGTCTATATCGGTTCATAAATGTCGTTTATCACCATCATTGTTAACCTTGCTAAACACGGTTATGTCATCCGCAAATTTAACTGCGTTGATATATAGTGAAGTCAAGTCCTTGATATATATATATATATATATATATATATATATATATATATATATATATATATATATATATATATATATATATATATATATATATATATATATATCCAGCATAATAAAGTTTATGATACTGATCATTGTGGTACACCTCTCTGATTTCCAGTTTGAAACCTCCCGATCTTCTACAACACGCTTTTTATGTCAGTCAACAAATGTTCTCTATATTCGATTATAAGAAATTCGCTTTTAGCTTAAGTAGTAATCTTTGATGTAGCTTTTTGTCAAAAGCGTTCACAAAATGTAAGTGCCCTATAACTGTTATATCCCGAACATCAGTAGTACTAGTGACTGCCATAATTCCAAACTGCCTCCCTTCAATATATGGTTTAATACAAATATTGACCCACTGCAGAACAAGTGACCCAAACACCTTTGCCAGAATTGGAGTCAGCGAAATAGGTATAATGTCAACGGAATGACAGTTGCTAACTTCCATAGTTTGGGTAGTACTCCTTCCCCATGTGAGCTGTTAAACATAGTTGTGAAAAATGCCGCTAGAAGGTCCGAAAAGTCTGTCAATACCCATGGTGATGGAAAGTTGTCAGATACAGTGGCTTTGTTAACCTTCCCCATTTTAAGAGCAACATATGTATATGTCACATTGATAACGAGCTCCACTGGCAGTGGTTGTTCGGCGTCAAATATTGGGTGAGAGGGCTGCAATCTTGGTAAACCTTCACACACTCACACAAAAAACCATTTATATAGTTGACAAAGCTGTCCATATCCCCATTAGTGTATTTATTGGCCAGGCCCTGCAACTTCGGGCTACTTGGACTTGGTGCAGCGACTTGAATTTGGTGTAGATCATTTACAGAAAAACGCGGTATATCAAATATAATAAGGATTACTATTGCATATATATTATACACAAACGTATTGTAGACATATATTAGGAAACTTGTAATATCTGACATAGTGGTAGTAAACGTTTTCGGTAAAAAGGAATTAACAGCAGGATTTTAGCTTAAATTAGTACACATTGATTTTCTTTGTTTTGTTACACAGTGTTCTCCGTATTCGGTAGGTGGCAGGTTTTTTTCTCATGCAAGCTTAATAGAAGACATATTTAGCAAGTATATTAGCCTAAAGTGTTATTTTGATCACAAAAACAGCCTTATTCAAGGCTAACGTAGGAGAGGGGAGTAGGGGAGACAGAAGGGAAGGAGAAGGACGTGGGGGAGACGGTAGGGAAAACAACCGGAGTGAAGGAGAGGGTAGTTGGATAGACAAAAGCAAAGTAGTGGGAAGTGGGGGAGACATGAGGGAAGGGGTCAGGACAGAATGTGGTGGAAGGGATCGAACGGAAGAGTTATTCTGCAGCAGTGATAGAGCTGGTGAGGAAGAGAGCGAGGGTGTTTGTGAGGGATTCGATTGTTAGGAAGACCGACAGAGTCTTAAATAAGGGAGATGATGTGGTGGTCTGCTTGCCTGGAGCCAAAATAGAGGCGATAACTGAGAGGGTAAAAAACATCGTAGGTTCGGGTAAGGGTGGATCTGTTTTAGTACTCGTAGAGACAAATAACGTAGAGAGGGAGTGTACAACTGCCATAGTTAGGAAATATAGGCAATTGGTCAGAACACTAAAACAGACGCGGGTTGAGCAGGTAATACTGTCAGGGATTTTACCTGTAATGGGCAGGAGGGGTCACAAATATAGAAATTGTCGGGGGATGGCAATTAACATGTTAGTCCAGAAGCTATGTAGGGAAGTGGAAGTTGGATTTATGGATTTTGGGGAAGTTTTGTTGGGAGTGCTGATATATACATGAAGGATGGTCTTTATCTACGTGGAAAGGGGCGGCAGTATTCGCGGACAAACTTCCAGTAGCAGTAGATAGTGACACGTGTACAATGACAACTATTTTTGGAAGTAAACATTCTTTAAACTAGTGCAGGGGGGTTACCTAGAGGGGTCTCAAGCAGAACAAGACGCCACTAGCACAGATAAATCAATATTAAATCATTCGAAAAACATCCCTGAAAAAGGTTATAGATGCGTATGTTTAAATGCAAGGAGCATAGTAAATAAGAAAAACGAGTTAAACATTATGGGAGAAGATATTGACCCTCACATAATTGGTATAACTGAATCATGGGCCGACATTTATATATCAGATGCTGAATTGGGATTTGTTTTATATGTTAAAGAATCTATTCATGGTTATGAAATAAATCTAGAAAGGGAAGCAGATTGCGATGAAGCTGTTTGGTACATAATTGTTTCAGGAAATTCAAAATTAACTGTTGGATTAGTTTACAGAAGTCCAAACATAAACGCTATAAAGGAAGTTAGTAAAGGGGAATGTATCATAATTGGAGATTTTAACCATGGACACATACAATGGAATTCTCTAGAGAGCACCTGGATTGAGGACCAACAAGTTCTATTTTTAATCCAGGATAGCTTTCTTACTCAGCACGTACTAGAACCAACCAGGGGAGAAAATGTATTAGATATAGTTTAGTCATCACATAAAGAATTAGTGGACAATGTAAAAAAATATTTGAACCATTGGGTAACAGTGACTCTAATCAAATACATTTTGACATCAATGTAAAAGCAGAAAGTAACAATAAGAAAGCGTACAAGAGAAACTTCCACAAAGGTAACTACAAAGATATGAGAAAATACTTAGCAAAACTAGACTGGAATAACATGCTGATGAATAAGACATCAATTGAATGTTGGAATATTCTAAAAAAAAGAAATTGAGAGTATCATAGATAAATGTGTTCCCTTAAAAAAGGAAAACGATGTAGTCAGAAACACTTGTCAAAAGAGGCTATTAGAAAAATAGTGTTAAAACAAACTATGTGGGGGGTTTATAGGCGTACCAGAAAGGAAGAAGACTATGCAAATTATTAAGAGGCACTTAATGCAGCTACAACTGAAATCAGACAATCTAAAAGAAGCTATGAGCAAAAACTGGCATGTAACATAAAACATGACAGCAAGAGTTTTTATGCATATGTCAGGAGTAAACAAAACGTACAAGACAAGGTTGGACCTCTAGAAAACAGTGCTGGAAATATAGTATCACAGGGGTTTTTAATGGCGGAAGACCTAAATGGTTACTTCAGTTCAGTGTTTACCAAAGAAGATATTAGTTCATTACCGGTTGCTGATGCTAACTTTCAGGAGGCTAAATCTGACTATTTAGGTCTGTTATTTGTAACACCAGAATTGGTAACTAAGAAAATAAAGGCAATGAAGGATAACAAATCACCGGGAGTGGATGGGATTCCTCCAAAATGACTAATCGAAACAGTAGAACAAATCAGTATACCACTTGCAAGAGTATTCAACTTGTCATTAAAAGAGGGAATTGTTCCGTTTGAATGGAAAGAAGCAAACATCATAACATTTACAAAAAGATCTAGACAGATTAGTGAAATGGTCTGAGAATTTGCAGATGCTGTTCAATTTTGGGAAATGTAAATGCCTACATACAGGATATGGGAACTTTAATGTAAACTATAAAAGGGGAGATACTGTTCTGGGTACTACTGTAAAAGAAAAGGACTTAGGAGTTACACTAAGCGCTGATATGATAGTTTCAGAGCAGTGTGGTATTGCAGCTTCAAAGGGTAATCAAATTCTTGGATTGATTAGAAGAAACATAACATACAAGGGAAAAAAGTTAATTATACCTTTTTATAATAGTTAGACCTCATTTAGAATACTGCATACAAGCATGGAAACCATATCGTAAGAAGGATATAGATACACTTAAACGCATACAAAAGAGAGTAACTAAAATGATTCCAGAACTTAGAGACCTTAGTTATGAAGAACGCCTGAAAGAATGTGGTTTAACAACTCTAGAGACAAGGAGGTTAAGAGGAGATCAGATTGAAGTTTTTAAGATATTGAATGGGTATGAAATTATTGATAGAAATATGTTTTTCTCACTCAAGAAGGATAGCAGAACTAGAGGACTGAGGTAAAATTAGTAAAGGATCAATGTATATTGGACATCAGGAAGCACTCTTTCTCACAGAGGACAATAAATTAATGGCACAAATTGTCTACAGATTGTGTAACTGCTAGCAGCGTGAATATGTTTAAAAACAAGGTTGACACATATCTCAGGAGGGCGGGTTATAAGTAGATGAACATTGTTGGACTCTCGATAAGCCAATGGCTTCCTTGTCCACTTGCCATCTGGGCCTTTGGCTTGGATGGCAAATCTTGTTAAATCTTGTTAAATCTCACTGCTGCTGTCAAATGACGTTCCCAAGAGATGCTTAACGTTTTTCCACCAGTCAAGTGTCGATGATTCCTCGAGTGTTTCTATTTTTGACTATTAAAATGGTGGAGCAATTGGTCTGCTATGGGATATATGTGTCAAATATTGATAACGAACTCCGCTGGCAGTGGTTGTTCGGCGTCAAATATTGGGTGAGAGGGCTGCAATCTTGGAAAACCTTCAAACACTCACACAAAAACCCATTCATAGAGTTGACGAAGCTGTCCATATCCCCATTAGTGTATTTATTGGCCAGGCCCTGCATCTCACAGTTGCAGTCAAGTGACTTTCCCATCAGAACTTTAACGTTTTTCCACCAGTCAAGTGTCGATAATTCCTCGAGTGTTGCGATTTTTGACTAGTAAAACTGGTGGAGCAATTGTGCTGCTGTGGGATATATGTGTCAATATCCTCGGAAAATCCGAGCGCAGTGGCGCTACAAAACCAAAAGATTTGGCAAAAAGTCGTCAACCGATAGATGGGGGTGCTTCAATCTAATTCAGAGCATTTCGTGCTGATGATCTTCAATATCATGGAACTGCCATATAGCACGGTGCACATACACCTCCTCTCTACACCCGGTCCCTCCTTTCCCAACAGAAAACTTCTAGTCCGATATACTTCTAATCCATGTCGCTCCTAAGTATGGTGTCGGTTACATTCACGCAGGCAACGTCGTTCATGCGTGCCACTAGGAGCGGTCCTATTTCGGCGGCCTTTTGCCAGTCGGCTTTGCTGTGTTGCAGCCCTTCTACGAAGAGGACCCACATTGAGCTCCGTCTTCACGATGCTTAGAAGCCGCTAGTGAGACGTTATGCATTAACATTTTCACCCCGTGGAACATAATGCTTTCATCGCGTGCCCCTGTTGTATTGGGCAAAACACTGCTGATCGTCACACTGCTGACGTTCTCCGATGCACTGCTGGTGAGGTTTTATTCCTGATGGTAAAATTTGCATTGGCTGCTTCACTTTTTTCATGTCCGCGTCACCCATGACTACCTCGCTACAAAAGTTAGTGAGTTCGTCAGCCTGATTGTTTACCTCACTCCTCTGGATAGCAATTCGTATTTTTTTGGCGTAGCCCTAGTTTTTGTATGCAAGGCCACTGGTTCATTGTCCGCAGTGATGATTTTTTGGATATCCCGTACAATCTGATCATCAAACATGAAACTCTGCTTGTCTTTCTACTTATTACTGTGGCATAACATTCGTGTTCAGTGTGCGCTTGACTCAGATTTGCCAAGTCCGACGAAGTTTGTCAAGTTTTTCATTCATCTCTCTTTTCCGACCAGAGCACAGTTTTTATTCCTGATGGTATCAATTGCATTATACTGCGCCTTCACCAGATTGATTAATTCGGCATTGTTTTATTTTACTTGCATTGTCTCTTCGAGGTTGGACTTTTTATCCACCAGATACATTACAACAATGGGCAGTTGTCTTCATGTATGATAACTGCACTCGTCGTGACTGTTAACGCTTCTCGCCATTGAGTCGTTCGCCGTGCAAAACAGCGTTTCCACCGATCGTCTCGTTGTCACCCCACCTCGCCTGCCGTTAGATGGACCACACAATGGTTTGAAACACTTAGCTCGTGTTATGTTCCTCACCGAAGCGCCAAGGAGCACTGGCGTGTGACGGCCAGCGAAGTACCATAGTGTTTGAGCAAACGTGAAGTGGGCCTATGTCGCTGAAACTCGTGTCAACGTCCATTCAACGGTCACTGGGCGATATGGGGGTAGATCCTTAGTCGTTTAAAATCTAACTCAATTTGACATTAGCATTTAAAAGTACACACTGAAATCCGCACAATCGGTTGGGTCTGTGAGGCTGACCACGGCCTTTACTCTTTAACGTAGGATAATATCAGGTATTAAATGAAAACAAACCAAACCTGTAAATGTAGTTCAGAAGGAATACTTACAAAAGCGTTCAACTTGTCATTAAAATAAGAATAAAATAGGGCATGATTCCTTTTGAATGGAAAGCGGCAAACCTCATACCATTATTTAAAAATAACACACGGAAAAAGATAACTATGTATAAAACAGTTAAGCCTAATTTATTTAATACCAGCTAAAAATGTTTGAACGAATATAGAACTCAGATAAGTTAATTTTGAAGAACGACTTTTTATAACAACCGTAGAGGCAACTCAGTTAAGATTAGGTCAAATTGAACTTGTTTAAGATATTGAATGGATATTAAACAATTGATATAAATAGTCTCATTCAACAAAAATAATATAACTAAAGGGCATGATGGTACATTAGTAAAGGATCACTGTAGTTTGGATATTAGGAAGTATTCTTTCTCGTAGAGGACATTCAATAAATGATCAAGTAAATGTGTGCGTGCGTGCGTGCGTGCGTGCGTGCGTGCGTCGTTTCTTTGCCCGTGCGCAAATGGCCAGCTGAACGGTACTATGACTATCAGTGGATCAGTTTTATTGGGCGTGGAGTATCTACGTCTTATTAAACCATTTATCAACATATAATTACAGGCTAATTAAACAAAAACACTGTCTACACGCACTTGCTATGTGAAGTGGAAACTGATATGTCGGTGCATTATTCAGAAGTAACTGAGCGAAACAAAATGTAACATCATCCATGGACTTCTGGTTGATACTTGAGCAAACCCTGGTTTGATTCGAGGTTTGTAGAGTTTAGTTGCATGATGTGTACATAATCACATGCGTGTGAATGAGCATCCACACAAATCTACGAATCCAACTCTTCACCCAGGCATAGCTGTTGAACTAGATCGTTGAATAGGCGTGATATACAGCTGATGTCATTAACATACATCACCAACCGACTGCATCGCAATACGACCAGGCTTCGCGCTCGACTGCATTTGTAAGACAGTCGAGATTTGTTTAACAACTCTGGAGGCAACGCAGTTAAGATGAGGTCAAATTGAAGTTGTTTAAGATATTGAATGCGTCGTTTCTTTGCCCGTGCGCACATGACCAGCTGAACGGTAATATGACTATCAGTGGATAATTGTTATTGGGCGTGGAATATCTACGTCTTATTAAACAATTTATCAACATAGAATTACAGGCTAATTACACAAAAACACTGGTTACACGCACTTGCTATGTGAAGTGGAAACTGATATGTCGGTACATTATTCAGAAGTAACTGAGCGAAACAAAATGTAACACCATCCATGGACTTCTGGTTGATACTTATGCAAACCCTGGTTTGATTCGAGGTTTGTAGAGTGTAGTTGCATAATGTGTACATAATCACATGCGTGTGAATGAGCATCCACACAAATCTACGAATCCAACACTTCACCCACGCATAGTTGTTGGAATAGTGTTGAATAGGCGTGATATACAGCTGATACCATTAACATACATCACCAACCGACTGCATAGCAATACGACCAGGCTTCGCGCTCGACTGCATTTGTAAGACAGTCGAGTTTTGTCTTCAAAATGCTGTCTCATTCGTCGTTGCTGTAGTCTGCTGGCGTCTATGTTCCAAGCTCGTCGGCCGAAGTAACCATATTCCAACGCATTATCATTATATGTACAGTTGGCTACATAACACTATTGTGCAACCAGTCAGCGTAAATCCTTGACAATACGCCATTTTGTTTTAGTTGATTCGTGCTCGTGCTAGTTTGTATTGTTATTTACATAACAACATTATTCAATAATTAAACGTATATTGTTACCACATATTTATTCTATGCACAACAGTTAATGGTATAATATATTGCTTTATTGCATATCGATAAAATCATTCTTCTGTTGTCTATGCTAGACACATCAATCGGAAAACTACCATCTCTCGCTGTCAGTCTCTGTCCGATTATTAATGCTCGTTTTGATCACTTGAAGTGTGTGTTTCTTTTCTTCAATGTTAGCATTACACCATCTTTGAATCTAAATGTGAGGCGACCCCTGCTTCTAATACCTTCCGAGAGTTGGAAGTACTACATTTCTTTAGGAAGTATGTTATCATATATTCGAGCCGCCTCATTTGTCTCTCTCATTTATAGTTGGTCTGCCGTTTCCTAAAATGATGTCAGTGCATAGTCTATGCTTCAACTCCATAGAGCAGCGTGGAAACTACTATTGCTCTATGCTCCGAACATTTCGCTATGATTTACTAATGGTAAATCTCATTCAAGAATGCTCATGCAGACGAACAAAAGTTAACCCTTTGAAGGTGTAGTATCTTACGGTTCTGAAACTTTCATATCAGCGACTATTGTAACTCCTAAATACTTTTCTTGTACACTAATACCTAAAACAGTATATCCCATTTTATAATTTACATCCAAGTTCCCGCGTCCTGTACGTAGACATTTCGTTTCCCAAAATGTAATAGTATCTGCCATTTCTCAGACCATTTAACTGGTTCGTATATATCGGTTTATAAATGCCCTTAATCACCATCATTGTTAACCTTTCTAAACACGTTTGTGTCATCCGCCAAGTTATCTGCGTTGCTTGTTATAGTAAAGTCTAAATCATTGATATATATATATATATATATATATATATATATATATATATATATATATATATATATATATATATATATATATATATATATATATATATATATATATATATATATATATATATATATATATATATATATATATATATATATATATATATATATATATATATATATATATATATATATATATATATATATATATATATATATATATATATATATATATATATATATATATATATTAAGAATAATAATGTTCATGATAATGATAATTGTGGTACCCCGCTCAAAACTGATTTCCAGTTTGAAACCTCCCCATCTACTACAACACGCTTTTTTTATGTCAGTCAACAATTGTTCTATATATTCGATTATAAGAAATACGCTTTTAACTTGAGTAGTAATCTTTGATGTAGCTATTTGTCAAAAGCGTTCACAAAATGTAAGTGCCCTACCACTGTTACATCCAGAACATAAGTAGTGCTAATCCCTGCCATTATTCCAAACTGCCTCCCTTCAATATGTGTTTTAATACAAATATTGACCCACTGCAGAACAAGTGCCCCAAACACCTATGCCTGAATTGGAGTCAGCGAAATAGGTATAATGTCAACGAAATAACAGTTGCTAACTTTCATAGTTTGGGTAGTACTTTTTCCCATGTGAGCTGTTAAAGATAGTTGTGAACGGTGCCGCTAGAAGGTCCGAAAATCTGTCAATGCCCATGGTGGTGGAATGTTGTCAGATACAGTGGCTTTGTCAACCTTCCTCATTTTAAGAGCAACGTATGTATATGTCACGTTGATAACGATCTCCGCTGGCAGTGGTTGTTCGGCGTCATATATTGGGTGAGAGGGCTGCAATCTTGGAAAACCTTCACATACTCACACAAAAAAGGTGTGTTCACTTCACGGATATCACATTTGTGGCTCCCAATTTTATGCACTTTTTCAATTTCCTTATTAATGTTATGTAGTGTACAAAGCAAACAAAATTAGCATTTTATTAACTAATTATTTTTTTTTCTTCAGATAATTATTGTTGAGTAGCTAGCGACCAACGCTGGGATATGTCTTTCATAAAACAAAACACACAAGTATAACAACCATAACATTATAAATGGTGTGTCAGTGTTCATTTACACTGTCTATGCAAAACTTGACATTAACATAAATGATGTTTTAATGGTAAAACATGTAGTATTATCATGATACCATGTTTTGATGGCATGTTCGCATTCACACGCATGCTTCCGCGTAGGAACCCGAATATATTCTTGATTTTGTTCTCGGCATCGAGGAAAACCCTAAAATTAAACTAGGGTTTGCTTATGTATCGACAAAAAGTCCAAGGATGAAATAATATTTGTTTTCGCTCAGCTACATCTAAATAATATACCGACGTATTAATTTCCACTTGACATAGCACGTGCGTGTGAACAGTGTTTTGGGTTAATGAGTGTGTAATTATATATTGATAACTAGTTTAATGTGACGTAGACTCTCCACGCCCAAACAGCAATTATATGCTGATAGTTACATTACCGTCCAGCCTGTCACATGCGCACGGTTATAATAACGAAATGTGTTAATTATTCTAAAGATGTTGTGTTGAATTTTTACACGAAGCTTCACATCAGGCAGTCAGCAGGCAGCAACATTGGGAAAGTTCGCTATCTGGGCTGATTTTTATTTAAACCAAGCATTGATTTTACTTCTCCCTTCGCGTCTAGTTCTCACTCTCTCTCTCTCTCTCTCTCTCTCTCTCTCTCTCTCTCTCTCTCTCTCTCTCTCTCTCTCTCTCTCTCTCTCTCTCTCTCTCTCTCTCTCTCTCTCTCTCTCTCTCTCTCTCTCTCTCTCTCTCTCTCTCTCTCTCTCTCTCTCTATTATATATATATATATATATATATATATATATATATATATATATATATATATATATATATATATATATATATATATATATATATATAAATATATATATATATATATATATATATATATATATATATATATATATATATATATATACGCTCGATTATGATGAGTAGGACCTTTTTGTCTGTGTCCTCGCCCGTTAGTGATCCTGCTATCCCATGAAATCGCAGATTGTTCTATGTTTTCGGCTGCTTCGTCTAGTTTTTCTATGTTGCTTTTCCTCTTTTGGATCTTTTGTTCCAGTTGTTGGATCGTTAGCTATTTGTCCGTTAGCAGCTTCGTCATATCGTTCAGGCGATTGTTTATTTTCTCGGAAACGGTGGTAGCAACACAGTCAGCTAAGTTCTCTCTTACGGATTTATTGTCCAGTATTTCTAATAATTTCGCTGTGTTTTGCTCCTCGCACGATGAGATTTTTTGCGAGCTTCCGTCATTATGTAGTATTGTTCACGGAGCGAAGCCGCGGTTGTATGTTCTCGGAGCGACACTTCGGTTATGTAATTGTTCTCGGCGTGAGGCAGCGGCAGCTCACTGTGCTGTGTTTCGGTTGTGTGAACAAATGCGATATGTCTCAGTTGGGTGAGTTCTGCTTGGGCGATGTTGTGTGGACGTCACTGCATTTTGGTTATGCGTTACTCCAGACTATTGCGACGTCATGCCACGTGCTTGCTGTTACCGCTGGCTTGCAGCACTGCGGTTGCCAGCGCAGGGTTAGGAGACCAACATGCACACGTCAACGACCAACTTCATTAGCACACTGATTGTTCATTAGCATAGTGATTGATGAGATTGACAATCCAACTGAAATGTCTGGTTCATAGAGAAATAGTAGTAGATTCCACACTGCGCTATGGAGGTGAAGCAGAGACATTGTGCCGAAATAATGTTAGGAAACGCCATGCCTTGCTGGTGATACATGGTGTATTCGCAAATCCAAAAAGATCATCTGTTTGAGCCACTTTGTTTATATCATATATAAATATATATATATATATATATATATATATATATATATATATATATATATATATATATATATATATATATATATATATATATATATATATATATATATATATATATATATATATATATATATGTATATATATGTATATATAAATATATATATGTATATATATATATATATATATATATATATATATATATATATATATATATATATATATATATATATATATATATATATATTTATATATATATATATATATATATATATATATATATATATAGATTTATATATGATATAAACAAAGTGGCTCAAACAGATGAAAACACCACGAGCAAGTATATATGAGATAAACAAATCAGGTGGCTCGAATAGATGACAACAGACTTCCTAAACAAATGCTGTACTTCCAACTGTCAGAAGGTACTAGAAGCCGGAATCGCCTCACACGTATATTCAAATATGTAGTAATGCAAACAGAGAAGAAAACTAGTGAAAAACTTTAGGTAGTGACACCCACTTGCCAAAGAAAGATCGACTTAGAGGTTATTCATGCAATATGATTCAAGCGAGAAGTAATAGTCTTAACCGAGACTGTTGTTTCAAGGGTAGCAACACAGGAATAATCTTCATCGCTATGCAAGAAAGCAATAACTTATATTGTTAACTGTTGGGTAGAAAATTAATCCGTTGAAGTGGTAACAATAAACATGTAATCGAGCAACTATAAGTATATAACGTTTTAATGTATAATAATAACATATATTTAGAAACTAGAACGAAGGCATCCACAAGAGCCAACTAATACAAAACGACGCCTTGTGAAGTGCTTACGCTAACTGGCTGCACAAGAGTGTTATGTAGCCAACGGTACATACAGCGACTATGTGTTGCAAAATGATTACATCGGCCGACGAGCTTGGAACAGGCTCACCAGCGGACGACAGTAACGACGAACGGGACAGCAGGTTGAACACAAAACACTGAATGACGTGGAAGCTAGCTCACTTCGCTTCGACTGTCGTACAAATGAAGTCGACCGTGAAGTGATGCAGTCGGTTGATGATATAATATTATGTAAGTGAACTCAAATGTATGTCACGCCTTTTCAATGCTCTTGGTCAGCAGTTGTGCGTCGGAGTCAGTTGGATTCGTACATTTGTGGGGATGCTTATGTTGGGAGAGCAAACCCGTTTATCTGTGATGAGCTCCATCTAAACGGAATAGCGGAACGGAACTGCAATGCATGATTGACAATAACAAGGGTACCATTATTATTTAAGCTAGATGAGAAGGGGAGTATTGATGGAATAGGCGTATCGTAATGTCGATTCGATCCGTGTATGATGGCATGCACACGCATGCTTACGCGTATGCACCCGCACATGCACGTGACTGTGTACTCACCAACCAGCCAAACGCTACACGTTAAACCAGGGTTTGCTCTTATATCGACCAAAACTCCATGGATTAAGTTATATTTTCTTTCGCTCAGTTACATTTGAATAATTTACCAACGTAATATTTTCTACTTGACATAACAAGTGCGTGTAGACAGTGTTTTGGGTTGATTATTATGTAATGATATGTTTATGAATAGTTAAATATGACGTAGATATTCCACTCCCAAAAAACAATTATGCGTTGATATTTACACTACCGTTCAGCCGGCCATGTGCGCACGGGCAATGCAACGACACACGCATGAACGCACGCAAGAACGCACGTGGACAGACGCTCAGTGGAGACCCTGGTTTGCACGACGAGCGAAACAATGACGGAATGTGTTAACAGTCACGACGAGCTTGAGTTCACCGTTACTGACGCCATGCTTGCAAACTGAACCCTTTGCATTAAAACAACTAACCGTGGAACCTCCTCAAGTTGTGACAAAGGCAAAAGGGGAGAGAAAACAAGATAAAGCAACTTTCTGTGTTTCACAAACAAAAAGGAAAGGAAACAGACAACATGTGGTGCAATGCCACCTGTGCCAGCTGTGGTCCACTAGGAATACGTTGGCGAACAGACAACATGTGGTGCAATGCCACCTGTGCCAGCTGTGGTCCACTACGAATACGTTGGCCAACAGCCGAATATGATCATTTGCGTATGGAGTTGCCACGCATGCAGATAACTGCCCAGTGCTGTAATGCAACAGGTGGATAAACTATCCATTGTCGAAGACACTATGCTGCAGCGAGAGAAAAACAATTGCGGATTAATCAAACTGGTGAAGGCGCAGTGCGACGCAAATGATACCATCATATATAAAAAAATATGCTCTGGTCGAACAAGCAGCATGTCTGCCCAATGAAATAAATTATGGTAACGAAATCAGATCGATGAATGACAAAAGAAACTTGAGAAACTTCTTCGGACTTGGCAAATCTGAGTCAGGCGCCTACTGAGCGCGAATCCTGTGCCGCAATAAAAGTAGGAAGACCAACAAAGTTTTCATGTTGATCGGATTGCACTGGACATCCACAAAGTCACCACTGCGGCCAATGAACCGGTGGCCTTGCACACAACATATAGTATTACGCCAAAAGACTTACTAATTGCCATCCAGTGGAGTGAGGTGTGCAAAGAGGCACTCACGATCGTTTGTACCGATATAGTCATGGGGGAGGCGAACATGACTCAAGTGAAGCGACCTCCTCACCAGTGTATCGGAGAACTACAGCACTGTGACGAATAGCGATGAAAGAATTAAGGAAATAAAACAATTTCTGAAAGATAGGTGTCGCGACAAGGGTGCCCGGTTCGTAGCCAACGACCAGAATTTCCTGTTTCGCAATGGATCTTGCGCCACGCCACTGATGCAGGATATAGAATAACTGGACTCTTGCGTATTTCTGGTCAGTGCAACAATTGTGGGGAGACAAATCAAATGTCACCCAAACATGTCTACATGAGCTTGCTGTGTGTGATTCATCTGTGGTCAGAAGGACCGCACGAGCAAACATCACACGAAGAGGGACAAGGAAAGAGGCCTAAATAACACGGCCACGTCACGTAATGAATGTGGAGTGCTCAACATTCGGTCTGTAATCACACGTTGCTGTATGATAACACAAAACAGTATATCAGGTGTGAATGCAGACCATTTAGTCTCACGAACAATTCGCGGGAACATATGAGGTGTGTTGAATGTCCACGTTCGGTCACCGAGTATTGAGCAATTAAATGAGTTGCTCGTGGTGGCACACATTAACGACGTTGTCTGCGTGAATGTCACATGAGACCTGGTTAAAAAGCTGCATGGCTTAGGAATGTGTCGGACTAGCTGGTTTCTGTTGTGAAAGGAATGACCGGGTGGAGAGAGGAGGTGGGGGAAGCGTGTTATGTGGCAGAGACCATGTTGTATGATCGGTTGCATAATATTGGAGATGATGAGCCAGAAGTGCTATGGATTAGATTGAAGCCCAATAAACTACCAAGAAAATATTCGTGTATTATTATACGGCTCGTTGCGGAGTACCTGATAACTAGTCAGGACACCGTTTTGCGACATAGCCCAGACTGTGGTGTTATTTTAAATGGATATTTTAATCAATTCACGAAATACTTTTTACGCACTCATTATGTATACGAGCAACTTAGTAAGACAGTCACACGTAATATTGCGACATTATATAACAAGATGGTTTTATTGGTCCTCACGGGACCATCAAGATGGTGTTATTGGTCCCATCGTGTTTCCCAACACTTGACACGGGCATGGTCCAGAGCATCGTTACCACGCGCATGGGTAACAATGAACGATCAATTTTTACTTCAGCGCTGTCACGTACCATCTCAGTTCCCATGTCCTGTATGCTCTAATTTACATCTCCCAAAATCTAACAACGTCTGCCAATCATCGGACCATTTGAATAATTTGTTTAAATCGTTTTTTAAATGTTATTTTTCACCATCATTGTTAACCCTTCTCAGCGATTTTGTTTTATTTGCATATTCCAGTATGCTATCATATTATCTTTAAAATCATTGATATTACATATATCTTAAGCATAATAAAGGTCCTAATATTGATCCTTGTGGTACCCCACTCAAAACGGATTTCCAGTTTGAAACATCCGCATCTACTTCAACACGCTGTCTTCTGTCAGTCAGCCTTTGTTTTATCCAGTACTTTTAATTTAAGAGTAAGTACATACAATGAAGCCAAACTCGACAAACCTCGTATCGAACAGAACGCCACGAAATAAGTTTTTGTTTTCGTTCAGTTACATCTGAATGATATACAGACGTGTTAAATTCCATTTGTCATTGCAAATGTGTGTAAACAGTGTATTTGATTTAATTATTTATTAACAAATAGTTTAATATGACGTAGGTACTCCTCGTCCAAAAAACAATTATTCTCTAATCATTACTCTACAGTTCAGCGGGTGCACACGGATATAATAACGATATGTGTTATTTTTTCTAAAGATTGAGTTGAGTTTACGCAAACAGTTTTACAAAAAGCTAATGCTGAAATGTAAATAAACTTAGAAACTAACACTAACACATCTAGAAGAATCAA
>BSQZ01000066.1:2732500-2785000 GCA_033239005.1 Lamellibrachia satsuma
TTTCACTTGAAATATCATGATTCTAACCTGTCAACTTTACAAGTAATTTTTTTATTGTAAATGTAACCATCAGAATTTAATAATAGTTTTAGTGTACCGAAGCTAACAGACCTGTCTACATTTGCTTCACTGGATTGGACATGGTTATACTAATAACAATGGATTAGTTGTTATACTGTGGCAGCGTTTTGTTTTTATGATTTTCGACTCAACTTTACAAGTAATTTTTTCTCCATAAATAGTTTTTGACGGGTGCCCTCTTTAAATTCTTGTAACTTTGATTCTAGTAGGAGCACACTAAACTGTTTTGGAATGAGAAAGGGTGTTACTTTCCATGCATTAAATTAAAAAACACTTAAAGTTGTTTTGGACAATGACTGGTTTTCCTATGCCGCAACAAATATTATTAGTCTAGAAGAAATCTTTGAGCACAACATAAAAAATAGGTCAATAACTTTTATAAATGTAACATTACCATTCTTGAAAATGGGAACTATATTGACAATTTTAGCTGATATGCCAGATAGCCTTGGAGATGCTTAGGAAACTATTCGTCTATCCACAGCCTGCCAGAGGGGCAGGACATCAGATCAAAAAGCGATAAAAGCTGTGTCCAAGGCGAATGGACAAGAACACATCATCTGCCTGTTCGTCACGCAACATATTTGCTTGCGCTGACCATTCATCACATACAACAAATTGTGTTGAATGCGAACAATGAATGACATTCTCGCTAATACTTGAATGGGCAATGTACATTTATAAGAATAATAATGTGCTTTGATTGATAACCCTGACAAACTTAAACCCAATAACTGCAGCACGCTTCCCAGTTAGATGAAGCCCGTCTCGAATGAAACAAAAATATACAATTCTACGAATCCTACTCCCTTCTCCATACATACCTTGTGTATTTGTGTGTTGATACCTTTCCAGTTAACATTCCCGATAACTCAATCTATCCAATTCGTGCCACTTTAAGTGTTTGACCAATCTCCTATACTTACCAACGATTGCCGACGATCCCTCCTTATCGGCATTGTTCGTTCCCACATACACAAGGACAGCACCTCCCGTACCACCATCCAATACCTCTCTTGCTTTTCTGCTATATTCAATATTTTGCGTAGCTTGATGTCCTATCCTCTATTTGTGCATGTGTGCGTGAGTGCGAGTGTGTGCGTGAGTGTATGTGCGTTTGAGTACATGTTCGTCTGGGGTCAGATATGTCGTATGATTGTGTGTTTGCATTCGGAAATACTACACCCTCTTTATTTATATGTGTGTCAAAAACGAGACGATAACAGTGTTTCCTACAATCCGGACATCTTTGATTTTCTGTCGTCATCTAATCGTCGTCTTTCCGCTTCGCTATTCTGTGTTTTTCGTATATTCCGCCAGGATCTCCATTGTTGTTCTTTCTATATCCACACTATACTGACAGTGTTATTGATCTGATTGCAATTACAAGTCATGTTGCTCGGCGCAGGTGCTGCGGCTGGCATTGTCCGACGACTCCAACCAAGGAAGCACGCAGATTCACTTGAGCGTATGGAGGACTGTGTCCGACATGTGAACATTTGGCTCTGCGACAATGGCCTAATCCTCAACGGGACCAAATCGCAGGCCTCTGCGCGCCAAAGTAACATGCATCGACATCTGCGGTCAGCTTGTGACGACATCTGCCTACGTCAGAGATCTTGGATTTGCCACTGACGTTGATCTTTCAATGGCGGCACAAGCAGCAAATGCATATCGGAGTTCATATTACCACCTGTGCCGAATTTCACGCATACGTCATACAGTAACGATCGGTACAACCGAGTGTCAAGTGCATGCATTAGTTGCACCCAGAATCGATTACAGCAACGCTATGCTGTACGAAAGATCAGACCGTTTACTCGACCGCCTTGAGTTGGTCCAGCACTCGTCGGCCAGAGTCGTCCTACGAATTAGGCGGTGTGATCGGTGTAGCGTGACGGCAGCACTGAAACAACCCCACTGGCTGCCGGTGAAGTAACGACCGGACGCCGGCGTACCTGTCCTCGCTGCTCACGCCATATGT
Source organism: Lamellibrachia satsuma (assembly GCA_033239005.1). Lineage (NCBI taxonomy): Eukaryota > Metazoa > Annelida > Polychaeta > Sabellida > Siboglinidae > Lamellibrachia > Lamellibrachia satsuma. The sequence continues at coordinate 2,734,566 of BSQZ01000066.1, forward strand.
GCGCGCCGCGCCCTTCGTTCCGCGGACCGCGCACTACTAACTGTTCCCAGCCACAACCTCGAACGGTACGGCCGCCGTTCTCTCTCGCGTGCTGGGCCGACCCTATGGAACGCGCTACCCGAAGAACTGCGGCTGATCGAGGACATGAACACTTTCAAAGCTCGCCTTTAGTATGTAATCTTCATATGGCACATTCTATTATCATATTATATATTATTATTTGTAATTAGCAAATAATATATTATTGTCTAGTTATTTTATTTATTTTATTAGCTATTTATTTATGTAATTACCAATGGTGCTTTACATTTTATACTTCTATGTGTGGCTTAGTTGTCTAGTTCAATTTTATTTAGCCAAGTTTTAGAAACACTTAATGTATTTTATACCCTGCTAATGCTTAATGTTGATACCTTGCTGATGCGTATTGGCAGAAACCTGAGCTTGTTTGCTACAGGAACACACAAAGAGTAACTGTTGTTAAAGGTCATTTAATAAATGCATCGTGATAATAAAATACACGTGTCGATGAGAAATAGCTGGTACAAACATGTTTATCGAGAAAAATATCATACATGTAAATCGATGAGATATAGCTTAATCACCAATACAAACTAGCTCATCAAGAAAAGCAATTATCAAATGACATGTAAAAGTAGCAAAGGCGGGGCGGTCATTGATCCCCCAAAAACCAGTTATGCATTATAGAGCGCTGAATGTGTACATACAGTACATAATCATGATAATACGGTACACAACACGAGAACATTGGTTGTAGAAAGGGGAGGATGGTGGGAGGAAAAACGTCCAATGTGTTGCTTCAAGAAAACTCGACTTGCGTCAGCGAAGATTGCAACACAAAGGGACAGGGTTTAACTTGTCAGGTGGTCACATGACGTTGTTGGACTAAAACCATTTCGCGTACTCCGGACTGTTTCTCGTGTTGCGGACAGCAACAAACATAGCAAAGTAGATTCTCGCCTCACATTCTATAAATACTATTCTTACAAGTGTAAACATATTCATATTGTTACTTACATTTTAGCATTTTAGTTTTGTAAACACTACTGAATAGAATTTGATTTTGGATTTTAGTGTATAAAGAAATGTATTATTGTTATTATTACTTTTATTATAATTTATGTATTCATTACGTCATTACCTAATGGATGGACTAAGAGTTCGGCTGTTCGGTCCGATCCTTAACAATGATCTCGTACCTTATCGCTTCTCGTAAAAAGTTGCAGAGAACGCATTACATAATTCATCAGAAATTACAAATCCAAGGGAATTGATTAAGATTTTTGCAAAATCTTTATTGCTGCATTGGCATTTCATATTACATTGATTTGTGATGACACATACAACGATGTGCGATACAATCCGGAAGAGTGAGATATTTACCCTTCAAAGTGGGAGGCGGACGATATTAATTTCATAATCCTATGTCACGAGTGTCGTAATCTAGCAAAATTCGCTGGCCAAATTGAAACACATTTGTGTACACATATTCCTATTCGTGTCAGTAAGATATAGCCATGCGTTGGTTTTGCGTATATCGTCATCGTTTGGTACATCACGCGTAGTCTGTGTTATTCGATTTTCGTAGAACTGCGCATACGCTTTTCGGTCGCGCTCGTTAACACGTCAGCCATCAGTCAACCGGGTAAATGAACGGAATCTTCTGATTTTAGAACACGATCAAGTAATTCCTACAAATAACTGTTGTTTTACTCTAATCATGGGCAACCCCGGATTGAAAACAATGCTGTGGACACCTACTTGCCATCCGGGTATGTGTTTATACTATTCGGGCTGCTAATCCCTGATAGGGGATTATGCCCCCTGGCGCCCTCTTTGAAGCCGACATTGCCAAGACTGAGACGACGAATGAGTTCCACTTTAAAATCGGACTTGTAGTAGTTGGTGAAGTAGAAACTCTACTTCACCAACTCGTCGCCAAGATGTCATTGGGGCTGATGGTGCACATGAAAATAGCGAAAACGTTGAGATATCCATTGCATTTGTTCAAACATTCGAAGGGCCCCATATATACAGAATCTACAGTTGTTAATAACCCCAGTAAAAAGAGTCCGACTGCAATCGATACCGTATTTATCAATAAGGAAATGACTCAGAACATTTTGAAATATGAATTTTCGATATTAAGCTGAAATCGATTGCAGTCCGTTTATATCAAGTATCAGCTTAACAAACCTGTTGACAAATTAAATAATTCTACATAGTTTATAAGGCGTTGGTTAATGTTGATATACGACATGGATTTTTAGAAACACTGACTGTTTGATTGTCGTGTCTCTGTATGTTCGCGTGTGCAACAACTGTCGTCTCTTCTCGTCGTACCGACACTTATCCACCGTACCTTTTTCATCAACGCAAAATTTTACAACAAATATGTAGATCACGCCTCAACAAAATTAATATAATGCATTATGACAAATTAAACAAAAATGAATGCGACTGTTACATGTTAACTGGGAATATTCTGATCGATTTCCCGTGTTTAATTAGTGCGCATTCCATGAGGGAAAATAAATTGCAACACATAAAGGAAAATCAAATAATACGTACAGGTTTAATATCCGGATATATGGCGCTACATAAATAACAAATATAAGTATATCTAGAAAAACTACCGTCCCCAGGACGGGATAACTCGGTAGTTCATACGTGACAGGCACATACGTGACAGACGACAATGTCTACAAAATACTTCCGGCTAATATGCCACGGATACGCACGATACTGTTTAAGGGAACATAAAACGTATTACCAGAAACGACGGCGTCAAACACGTGATGCAATACCCGTTGCAATGTTCAAAATGTTGAAGTTAGCGTGAATTTAGACCCAAGGATACTTCTGTTGGTTATTAACTAACGGAATATATGTTTATTTTATTGTGATCTCGGGCCAATACGTGTGTGCGTGCTTCCTACTACAATTAATGTAAATTCCCAGATGGCTCTGCATACTATCAAACCGTTTACGAACCAAGGTATTCCACCAACATACCTCAGGCGGACGGATTACACGCAGATGAACATTGTTGGACTCTCGGTAAGCCATTGGCATCCTTGTCCACTTGCCATAAGCGCCCTTGGTTTTTATTCGAAAATGGATATCGTCCAAAATAATGAAATTCATACAGGCCTATGGGAGTACGTTTGCATGTTAAGTGACACTCACAGGTAAATATATATATATATATATATATATATATATATATATATATATATATATATATATATATATATATATATATATATATATATATATATATATATATATATATATATTGTCTAAAAATATATATCAGCGATCGTCTCAAAAATATAAGGGACCAACCATCTGAAAAAATGGGTCGTGTTAAAAAAAGGTAAGGAGTAATCTCGAAAAAATTAAAGGGGTCATCTCAAAATTGCAAGTAGTCGTCTAAAAACAGCAGCGTAGAAAGTGTAGACGTGTTTTGATTATCAACAATTCAGAGCAACATATCAATGATGCTACTGTTAACAGTTATATAGGTAAATGTTAAGAGTTATATTTAAGTAAATTATAATGAATATATAAATTATAAAGTGAATGAATATAGTATATAAGTAAATGCTAATATTATATTGTTATATACATATAAGTAAATGAAAAGCATATAATAACATATTGATAATAAGTGAACCACCATTCCTATGTCTGGTTGACTTACATTACCGCACTTCAAGGTACAACTCGGCAATTGCTATGTCTCTACTGATGAAAAATGAAACGCTCACTGCCGCCTGGTGCAAGTCAAACGGGCCGACGTACGGCCACGTAGCGCTGTTATTGACGGATGTATCAACGCCGGTTGTTCGTATAAATACTCGTAGATGCTGAGGGCATATCAACTTGTTCTCTCTTGTCATATCCGTCTGATTCAAGAACAACAACTGTATTATGGTAATCGTCGCCATACCCTTCACTGTACTCATAACTGTATTCCACAATATACATTTAACTACCATACCAACTGTATTAACTGCAATATTATCGGTATACCCTTAAGTGTACACTTAACTGTAATTCTTACCATACCTAAACTCAATACATATATATATATATATATATATATATATATATATATATATATATATATATATATATATATATATATATATATATATATATATATATATATATATTTATAAGTTTTTATTTACACATATGGTTTTGGATTCGTAGATTTGTGGGGATGCTTTTGTTTGGAGAGCAAACCCATCGATATGTGATGAGCTCCATCTAAACCGAATATCGGCTGCATGTTTGTAGAAAAACTGCAATCGATTTCAGAGTAATGTCGTAAATTCATATTTAAAAATGTTCTAGGTCATTTCCGTATAAAAAATTATATATAGTATATATGGAGACTGTTCGAAGTTTACAACAAATTAATAGATATTTCAACGTCATCGCTGTTTTCATGTGCACCACCAGCCCCAATGACATCTTGGCGATGGGAGAAGACAGTTTCTATTTCACCAACTACTACAAGTTCGATTTGAAAGAGAAGTTCATTCGTGGTCTCAGTCTTGGAAATGTCGGTTTCTACGATGTCACCAGGGGGCATAATCTACTAGCAGGACGTAACATCCCGATTAGTATAAACACCTCCCCGGACGGCAAGTAGGTGTCCGAAGTGTTGTTGTCTATCTGGAGCTGCTCATGTTTAGAGCGAAACAAAATTCATGGTTTCGGTTTACTCGAATGTGTTCTAAAATTAGAAGATTCCGGTCATTTCTCCGGTTGACGGAGGGGAGACATGTTAACCAGCGCGACCGATAAGTGCACGCGCAGTTCTACGATAAATGATGTCGGTATTCACACAACCAACGCATGGCCATAACCTACAAGACAAGTAATGGAATAAGTGTATGCAAATATGTCTTCATGTGGCGAACGAATTTGTCTACACTTCGACACTTGTGACATGGGGTGATCGAACATCATGGCGCGGCCCATGGAATTAAGATGTTGTGTGTTCAAGAAAGTGTTCCTAGTAAACTACTGGCGTGATAGTTTTATTTGTAGTTGCAAATGGTTATGCTTAGTAACTTTTATAAATTCATCAACGAAAAACCATAAATTTTGCTTCCCTTGAATGAGCTTTTTTGATTGACATTCGTGACATCGACGCAATTAAGTATACTGAAGAACCTCTCTTCTTACTTAAATGTTTACTGAGTGACGTATTACGTTTGGTGCCATGCGTTACATGTTAGGCGTGAGACGCTTAGAACCAATCACGACCTTTGTTTCAATACATAACCTGTCAATTATTCTCAAAAGTGGCACGGTTGTCGTCAGTCATTTCCAAACGTGCCAGGGTCTTTGACTACATGTACTAATTGTGTCGTACAATGACCTATCCTATGAGACCGTTTAAAACTGTCGAATTTTTCACAACAATATGGGTTAAACAACTCCATTACCTTACCTTACGTATCCACGAAGAATGATCCATCAAGCAGCAATGTTCCTTCTCTTGTTTGTTCTATATTTGGCCATTTGTTTTGCTTCGTCTATGTTTCCACCCCAGTTCTTGTTTTTCCTGTGCTACAGTTTTCGCCAGTTTGTATTTATTGCGACAATTCCTGCTCCATCTTTTTGTATTGACTTCATCTAACATTGCACATTCACTGTCCGCGTTTAAGATCTTACTCATTCAGATTATCCTGTGTGAGATTCCGCAGCTGTCCATTATTTTTAAAAGGCTATTTCGGTGCGCGGAGTCAAAGGCCTTAAATATGTGTGCCGCTCCAATACCTGCTCTGTTGTATTTCGCAGAACGAATATATTTCAATTGTATATGTTCTTTCTGAAGCATGCTAATTAGTATCTCAACTTATCCGCTACTCAATATTTTGTTCTGTATATACTCATTCTTCCGAACACTTGGCTGGCATCTTCCAAGTCTTTGATAATTCGTTTTTTCCCCCATAATGTTATGAATAACCTTGTAGGCTTCCTTTGGTGTAGTATACAATGTGGGACATGATAATGTTTGATCTATGGTTGACAGTTACTCTGTTTGTTCCGCTTCTCAATATGACAATGACAACTCGCCCTTAATAATATCCAGAGGTGCTAAGTAAAATTGCAAAAATAAATGGGGAAATCTACAGCGTTTTTATGGTGTGAGGGCGATAGATGAAGGGTACGCGCCGCGGTCGCGAAAGGTAGTGTGGAAAAAGGTTTCCCTCCTGGTGGAATAATGCTTTGGATGGAATAAAGCCATAGATGATAATATTATGTAAATATGGCAGACATAGCGGTAGACTTGGCATCTCTGTAATGTCTGTCGCCTCCTAGACACCGATAATGTATAGTTGCTGACGTTTCCGGTTTCAACATTTTACTCTCTAACGACGATTGGTATCACATTGGACGTTACTTGGCTATTTATTGATTTAGTTACTTAGTTAGTCAGTCAAACAGTCAGTCAGATAGTTGATGTGATTCAGGTGGTTCCGCTTGGAACATACGCCGGAAACATCAATGTTGACCCGGTTTCTGGACACTTGTGCAACAAGCACAGCCGCCTCACAACGTCAGCTCGCCTTCACAGGTTCAGTGGACTCGGCGTAGTAGAATCAGTACGGGCACTTTTAATATATAAACCAGATAATTAACTTAATCGGCGCGTATTAGGAGAGTTGCAACAGGGAGTGATTCAGTGCCAACCAATATAATTTCGGCAGTTGTATTTTAATAATTAAACTTACTGATTTTATTGAGAACAATATCCACATTTTCAATACCACTGCCTTCCATGTAGTATAACTCCGGCATTTCATTTCAATGTAATTGTGTATGATATGCACTTGCACATACATGTGCGTGCGTATTTGCATGCGCGCATGCATGCGTGCGAGCTTGTATGCATATGCGTTTGAGTACAGGTTCGTCTGGGTTCGGATGTGCCATATTTATGTGTGTTTGCAATCGGAAGTAGTAGATACTCTGTATTTATATATGTGTCATACACGAGATGATAACAATGTTTGTTACAATCCTAGCTTATGTGACGTCCCGTTGTTGTCTAATCGTCGTCTTCCCGCTGTCACCTTCGCTATACTTTTTCGTTTATACCACCATTATTAATGTTTCCATTATTGTTCTTTATTTATCCACAATATACTGAAATGTTAATTATTTGATTGCAATTTCACGTCATGTTGCTCGGTGCATGTGCTGCGGCTGACGTTGTCCGAAGACTCCAAAGTGACAGACATTACGGACGTGTACTGCAACGACGGACGACAAATCTCGTTGGCAAGCGTCGCTGTCCACTACCGACGATATATGCTCGTTGGAAGCGTCTTCACGAAATTGCTTCTTTGTGAAGTGCATCCCGCATAAATGTCGAAGTTGTAATCATAAGCTCCATTCTGCGCGAGTATTGTACGAACACGACCACACACACACACACACACACACACTCACTCACACGCGCGCGCGCACGCACACCCCCCTCACACACACACACACACACACACACACACACACACACACACACACACACACACACACACACACACACACACACACGCACGCACACACACACTCACATGCACACTCTCTCAAACGCACACCCGCATGAACGCACGTGGAAGATTTGGTTATTTTGGTGACAAGCAATCGGTTGTCACATGTAGGCAGACCATGAATAAAGGTTTATTGGTCTACCTTGACAAAGAGTGTCATTTTCTGCAATAATATTTCTAAATATTGTGTGCAATGTAGACATTTAGGAAGGAAGCACTATACATTCGAGTGACCTGCGCCTCTGAGAATATTATAAATCCACCCTCCATAAATTGCATATACGATTACTACAGTTGCGTCTTACGTTGATAATTTTCACGACTGATACATATTTCGCTACGCAAAAATGCTTAAAGGTGCGGATGTAATGAATGCATAAACGTGAACATGTCACATATGCACACCCTATCGTTGTAATAACTTTGATATATCCAAACATATTTAAATCTTCAAAAGTAAATTTATTCTGAAAAGGTGTGTTGATATGTGCACATTAAATCTGGTCAATTGTTCAAGTATGACATTTAATTAAAATTTAAGCGTTTGTAACGTAGTAATGTACAACGCTGGTGTGTCGTGACATTTTGAAAATAGCACGAACATAAGTAGCAGAATCAACTAACACACAACGCAGTACAGAGCATTGTGTAAGACTTACGCTACACATACACATACACATACCGACTCTTAATCGTTTATAGTTTGGCTGCCGACAACTATTTGGCAACAGATCATCGGCCGATCGGTTATTTATATGCCAAGTATCCACAAAAAAGTTTTACCAACTGTTGGTGGATAGCATACCTATGACGAATATATTTGAGTTGCCAACTGAAAAAGTAGTAGCCAACATTTTGGCAACTGAAGAATCGGTATGGGTATGTAGCCAACAGGATTAATTAATCAATTGTATCGAAAACAGCTGAGAAATCTAATGAAATGAGTGATGTGGCTTTGTCATTGTGTATATTGTCAACTATATCATTGCCGATCTTGAGACGAGCCGTTTCGGTACAATGGAATCGTTTATTTGAAGACTGTAGATGATTTGATAATTTATATTTATTAATATGTTGATCAAGGCGATTGGCAAATACAAATACCAATAACATTGACATAACATTTAAATTGGAGATTATGATTGTTTAAGATGAACTGATTGATGTAGCTTTTTAGTAGAAGTGATGCAAATAGTTTAAGATCACATGATTTGTTAGGATATTGTTTTACAATAATGATACCTTCATTAATAGTTGCAGGTGTGAAACATTGTATTGTATTTTCAGAAAGTGGTGGTTCAGGAAAATCGTAGTCATTATTATTAATGACATAAATCAATCGAAAGCGGGCAATCTTTTCTGTGAAGTATTTAAAAAAGAACTATAAAATGTATACAATGAAGAATTTTCAGGCAGTCCTATTATTTTTTTGCTGATACATAATCGTATTTACGGATTTCCACATTAGACGAGGTTTTTCAGATTTGTTTAGATAAAATGTGTATAGTAATTGGACTTTGCTTTTGACATCATGGGATTACATATATGTAGGTGTTCAGAATAAAGTGGAGAACGAGTTCGTCGCCAAATTCTTTCAAGATATCGAAGACGACTTTTTGCTGCAACTATTTCTAGTGACATCCATGGCGATGGAGGGGGAAATGTTACACTTTTTTTTTGTTTAGGGGCATTTTTATCCAGATGTTTACAAAAAGTTTCATGATATTTATTAACAAGCTCGCATAATGTATATTTAAGTTGGATAAAAATATCGGAATTTGCAAAGCATTATGAAGGGTAGTTATATTAGCTTTATTTATTGGTCAAAATGTTATCGTGTTTTTAGGTCATCTCCCGACTTGTACCCACAAATTAATAATGACACAACAGTGATCTGATAAATCGTCAGTAGGAAATAGTGCCTTTTCGTTAATACAAGTAGATCTCGCAATGAACAGATCGAGCCAATGAATACGAAAATGAGTAGGACATGAAACGTATTGATGGAAAGCATATGTTTGAAAGACATCCATGAATGATCTAACATTTAGACTTAGTAAATCAAGGTGGATTTTGACATTTCCAAACATATAAAAGTCTCTTTGGAATTCTAAGGTGGTTTCAAGAAAATTTGGAAATTCATCAAAACACATTATGTGTACTTCCAAAAGGACAGTACATGCATATAATATTAGCAGATATGGATGAATGTTTTATAACAATATATATTACTTCAAAACGTTTGTATTTAGATGAATCAATGATCTCTACTTTATATGTACGTACAGAAAACGGTATGCAAAATCAGGTTGCAATCCATAATTTAGGCTGTCTATCATCATCCTCTCTGAAGTGATGTCTCAATCAATTATGGACCACAAATAATTATAGACATGCGCTTTGACACAACATCTCTTAATTTTGTCCATCAAAAATATGGAGAGAACAACCAACAAAAAACGGTGTTTATATTTTTAAAAAATCGGGTCATTATTCCGATACCCCCACTCCATTAATAAACCAGAATCCCCTGCTCACATAATTTTAATAATTAATGGTACCCATGCTATTGACAATCGTTCTTTGAAGTAAACCTGCCGACGCTATTCTGTTTAGTTGGAGTTCAACACGGGTTTGTTCTCCCAACAAAATCATCCCCACCAATCTACGAATCCTACTCCGAATTTGTAAACGTAAACTTAATTTGTTTTATTTAGAAAACTACAGAACATTGAAACTTAAGAAATTCTTAACAATTAGGAATAAAAGTATTATATATGTGGAGTGAACAAGTATTTTATGCATGCAGAGCATGCTATTGGCCAGTGGTGTTCGTGGGAAAACAATTGCGGGAAGAAAGCGGGAGCAGACGTTGCACCAATTGATTACCAGCTACACGTTTATCCTGACTTCGAGATAATTGTTTTATTCCAGAAATTCCTCCCAATATATCAGTTAACCTGTGTGATTCTACAAATTATATTTGATGCATTGCAATATTATGTGATTTATATATGAATATTGTATCAAGAGTGATTGAATAGCACCTCTAGGGTGTTAACTACGCCAAATGTATTTTGAATGACACGGAAAATGTACCAACGGTTATTATTAGTTTACCCATTTTTGTCTGTGTTCACTGGACATAGTTTGTCTGGTATTATGATTGGCAGTCTATTCTAATGGATCTTTTTCCCGTATGTTAAAATGCTCAATATTGATGTAACTGTTAAAGAGTGAAATTTTTTTCGGTCAGATTTGTTTGCAAAAATGTGTTTGCATGATTATTATGGTTAATGGGGATTACTTCCCTACGCTTTTGTGTATTGGTGTGTTATTGGTATCGCTGATACTATGCTTGCGCAATCAAGGATCTTGATCATTGATATTTCATATCCTGGAGTATAATCTAGGGCAACGGGTTTTTTTGGTCAGAAACTCTGGTGCAAACAGTTTTTGTTTGTTTGCTATTTTAAATTTGGATTACTACCCACCGCTTTTTGTGTTTATTGAATTGTAAGTAGTATCGCTTGTACTATGCTTGTGAAATTTGTTCTGATGGATCTTTTTCCCTTGCATTTCATACGACATTGAGCTCATTGAGCACCAACAAATGCTTTTTGGTCAATTAATCTTGCAAACCAGTATTGAATGCCAACGTTATTAATGCAAACTAATGTCATGTACCAGCTTGTTTATGTACATTCAATGTTATTGTGGTGTACTTATTGGCTGTGCACACTGTGTTGTAGGCGCAGTATGTTCAAATCAGTGACAGTCCTTCTCCTGTCATAGTCAATGAAAATGAATTAGACATATTGAAAATTGTTCACCCTACTTGGTAGTTGTGTTTCTCACACAAACAGCGAAAAAGCTGCACAGGCACAAAAACTATGTTTGTTTTCACTACTGAACTAGTGCGTTGAATAGGCATGACATACATTTGAGATCATTTACGTATATCATCAAACGACTGCGTCACTATATAACCAAGCTTCGCTGTCGACATCATTTGTCAGGCACTCGATGCGAAAAGAGCTAGCTTCCACATCAATCAGAGTTCTGTCTTCAACCGGCTGTCGCATTCGTCACTGCTGTCGTCTGCTGGCGCCTCTGTTCCAAGCCCGCCAGCCGATGTAGACATGTTGCAACACATTGTCGCTCTATGTACCGTTGGCTACATAACACTCTTGTGCAGCCAGTCAGGATAAGTTCTTCACAATACGCCGTTTTGTTTTAGTTGTGCCCGTGTTAATGTTTAAAGCTACTTACATGCCGGCATTATACATTAAAAAGTAATATAGTTATATTTATATAATTAAATGTTTCTCTTTAGCACTTTACCAGATGTATTCTCTACACAACAATTTACAGTATAGTGTACTGTTTTACAACATAGCGATTATCATTCCATTGTTGTCTATTATCATGTCTACACATGAATCGGCACATTACCATCTATCTCGCTGTCATTCTAGGTTGAAACTATTACTACTCACTTTGTTAACGTTGCATGACTAACCTCTAGGTTTCTTCGGCAAGTGTGCATCAATATATGAAGGTTATGCTGCTTTTCGTCAATGTTTTTATTAAAACATATTTGAATCTACGTGTGAGGCGACCTCGACCTTCAGCAACTTCCGACAGTTGGAAGTGCAACATTTCCTTAGGAAGTATTTTGTCATCTATTGGTGCCACCTTGTCTATCTCATATATACTTGCTCGGGGTGTTTTCTCATTTGAGTATGTTCTGTTTGGGTATGCGAGTACTCCATGTTGTACTCATGTATCTCAAGCAAGGCATGCGGTTTCCTAAAATGCTTTCGGTACAGTGTCTCTGCTTCAGCTCCATAGAGCAGCGTGGAAACTACTATTTCTCTATGGACAAAACATTTCACTCTGATTGTCATATGGTGAATATCATCAACAAAGGTTTGTGCAGCCGATCAAAAAGTTGATGATGCATTGCTTATGCGCTTCTCCAATCCCATCATACCTGACTGCAGTGCCTCGACCATTTCTACAAATAGTGTAGGGCATAATTAGTTATGAAACTTTTGGGAGAAATCACTAAGTGGATAGACGTGGGATCACCAGTAGGTATTATATACTTTTAAAATGTTCTGATAGCGTTTGACAAAGTGCCAAATCAAATATTTCTACTTAAATTAAAAGTTTTGGGGACGGCATAATCGACTGGACAGAACAGTGGCTGACTTACAGAAAAACGCTTGTTATATTAGATAGGGAGGTTTCAAATTGGAAATCAGTTTTTGGTGGATTACCACAATTATCAGTATTAGGGCCTTAATTATTCTTAATATATAGCAATGATTTGGACGATAATATAACAAGCAACGTACTGAAAAGAGCGGAAGACAAAAAAGTGTTTAGAATGATTAACACTGATTGTGACAAACAACATTTACAAAACGATATAAAAATATTAGGTAAATTGTCTGATAATTGGCAGATGTTGTTATTTTTTTGGAAATGTAAATTCCTGCATACAGGACGAGGGAACATGGATGAATTCTTATTTATTGACGGAATGGGCGTATCGGAATTATGACCCAATTTTGGTGAAAACAAACATTGTTTTTTATACTTGTTTACTCCACGGATGTCAGATTTGTGGCATCCTATTGTAAAGCACTTTTTTAATTCACTTTTTATTGTATGTAGTGTACATTTACACATTTTATTGTTCAGTTAGTTATTAATGAGTAGCTAGCGATCAACGCTGAGAGATGCTTACCCGTTTCTCGGACGTTTCATAACAAATTAAACACTAACAATAGTACAAATATCATATTGTTTTTTTTCAGAAACAAGATTAAAATTTTCATTTAAACATTTTATTTTGTTTCCAGTTAGTTATTATTAAGTAATACAACTTAACAACCATCAAAAAACAATGTTTATTTTCACCAAAATCGGGTCAACATTCCAATACGCCCATTCCATCAATAAAAAAGAAGCCATTTTGATCTAGTTTAAAATAATGTGTACGTGTTAGTTACTGTTCTTACGCGAGTCGATGACGTTATCCGCCTCGTATACTTCGGGTGGTTAACTACGAAAATTAGGAGTTGGAAATTGTTCCACATTTTCAGGACTATCATATGAAATGTATCTAATCAGAGTAAGTAGAAGATACCAGCCGATTGGGTCAGTGTTGCATCTTTATTATTTTAAATGGTAGAAGCGTCATCTGATTTAAGTGCACGTTGTCAGCAAGGATAGGCCAAGACGGTCGATAATCTCACACACTGTCAGCAAGGATAGGCCAAGACGGTTGATAATCTTACACACTGTCAGCAAGGATAGGCCAAGACGGTCGATAATCTCACACACTGTCAGCAAGGATATGCCAAGACGGTTGATAATCTCACACACTGCATTGTGTGTTACGAAGAGAAGGGCAATTCCAAATCAGTGTTTTAAATAGCTTAAAACACAACATAGTGGTTGCTATTTGCATAACAGCCTTCAGTGTCAATACAGTCGTCGACAATGTAGATAACGATGACGAAGATAGTTACGAAAAACTTTGTGGCGTTGTGGAGGGACATATCGAAAGAATGTTGTCTTTAACATAAACTCGCCTTTATTGTTGGAAAGGGCTTTGATGCACAGAGTCGGGGCGATATATTGCTGTTTTACTTCAAGAAGCCCAGACATGGGGCGCACGCGCTCAACATCGTAGGCGACCTCGACAGATCCACATTCTCTCCACTCGGTCTCATCATTTGGAGAGACTATAACTCCTGTAAGACTTTATGCAACACAGGACGTTTTCTTCGTTCCGGTTTTTGGCCGCTGCCACATGTCACCTTTAACAATCCATCGCTTATCCAGTAAAATATGTACAGTAGGCTTAGTCGTAGTAACGTATACTAATAATAATAACTTGTATTTGTACTGCGCCATATATCCGAATGTAAAACCTGTTCAGATGATTATTTGGCTATTTTTTAATGTTTCATTCGCCATATAATTGCTGCATTCACTTTTTGAGATATTGGATATGACACATTATATTACATGTTTTCAGAAGTGATCTACATATGTGTTATCAACGTTCTTGTGGACAGCAAAGATACGGTGGAGAAATTTCGCTACGACGAGAAGAGACGAAAATTGTACTACTTGAGAACATACCGTTACCCGACATTCACGCAGTAAGTGTTTCTAAAAATCCGTGTCGTTAGTCACTAATAACCAAAGCCTGGTAAACATTCCGTAATTATTTATTCTTTCAACTGGCTTGGTAAGCTTCCACGTGCTATAAACGGACTAAAATCGATTTCTGGTTAATGTCGGAAATTCAGATTTTAAAATATTCTGAACAATTTCCGTATTGATAACTAAACCGTCAGCCCCAATGACATCTTGGGACGGGAGAAGTCAGTTTCTACTTCACCAACTTCTACGAGTTCGATTTTAAAGTGTAGTTCATTCGTCGTCTCATTCTTGGCAATGTCGGCTTCTACGATGGCACAAGGGGGCACATTCTCCTAGCAGGACGTAATATTCCGTTTGTCATAAACACAACCCTAGTTGGCAAATAGATGTCCTATTTGTAATTTGTGGTGAATTAAGTAATGCGTTCTCAGCAACTTTTACGAGAAGCCGTCAGTTGTCATATCACTTTTAAGGGATATGAGCGAACACCAGACCCCTTCATCCATCCGCAACTGTCATGTTATGGCAATGCCAGAGTTTGTTAGTTGCATTCATTGCTGGTGTTTCATGTTGCTAGTCGTCGACTGCCTGTGAATGTAGAATTGACGCAACTAAGCATATTGAAGAATGTATATGTTTACTTAAATGTGTACGGAAAAGTTATGTATTAAGTTTGGTTCCACATGTAGGTGTAGGTATACACGTCGGAGTTCGGAGGGAAACGTTTGAGTGTTTACATAAGGGAAACGACAACACTTTGACATTGACGCAGGTAAGGCGTGTGGTAAGGTATTTGTGCCATAAACGCGACGGTGGACCGTGACACTTACGGTTACTTTTAACCCGTGATAATTATAGAGCTAATCACAGTCTTAGTGTTGACACGTTACCTGTCAATTATTCTCAAAAGTGTCAGGGTTGTCGTTAATCATCCACAAACGAGTTTCTTTTTTTTCTATATGCATTAAACGAATTAATTTGTAAAACAACCACTGTCATTGTGATTTACAATTACTTGGGACCTTTATCTGGGACCTTTTATAACTGTTGAATTTTTCACAAAAATATGGGCTAAACAATTCCGTTACGTTACCTTATATATTCCTTTTCGGTAACAGGGATCAATCAAGCTGCAGTGATCCTTCTCCAGTTCGTTCCATCTTTGTCCATCTGTTTGGCTTCAGTCCATGTTTTCCACCCCAGTTCTTGTTTTCCTGTGCTACCGTTTTTCTCCGATTTGTCTTTCTCTCGACCAATCCTGCTCCATTGTCTTGTACTGACTTCATGTAGCACTGCGCAGTCTGTATCCGCGATTAAGAGCTGATTTATTTAGATTATCTTGTTTGAGATTACGTAGCTCTCCATGGTTTTCCAAAGGCTCATTCGGTATGTGTAATCAAAGGCCTTTTCGAAGTCGACGGAAGTGATGTATCAAGTTGTCTGCCGCTCTGTTATATTTCGCAGAAATAATATATTTCAATTGTATCTCTTCTCTATGAAGCCTGCTAGTTAATCTCTCAAATCATTATGTTATGCTGGCCATAATCACCATTCCGTTCACTTTGCACTTCCATGTATTTGATACTTCGATTTGTTCCCAAAATGTTACGAACAACCTTACAAGCTTTCTCTGTTTAGTCTAAATGTGGAACATGATAATGTTTGTACTATGTTTGACAGTTACTTTGTTGGTTTCACTTCTCAATACGGCAGTTACAACTTCCATAATATTCATAGGCTAAGTAGCATTGCACAACAATCGGGATATCTACCGTTTTATACGGTATGAGGGCGATAAATGAAAGCTTCGGGTTGCGATGGCGACGGGGAGTGTGGAAGGGGGGTTGCCCTCCTGGGGAAATAATGTTTTAGGTGGAATAAATCTATAGATGATAAGATTATGTAAATATGGAAGATATAGCGGTGGACTTGGCAGCTCTGTAATATTTGTCGCCGCCTAGAAACCGATAATGTGTAGTTGTTGACGTTTCCGGTTTCAACATGTTATTCTCTAACGACATTTGGTATCACTTTTGGCGTTTGTTGGTTAATTAGTTATTGATTTAGTTACTTAATTAGTCAGTCAATCAGTTTCAGGTGGTTCAGGTGGGAATGTTTGTCGGAAACATCAATGTTGACGTGGTTTCTGGACACTTGTGGGTGGCGGGGCACCCGGACGCCCAGACGCTGTTGAACTACATGCAACCGCCACACACCGTCAGATCGCCTTCACAGGTACAATGGACTCGATGCAGTAGAATCAGTACGGGCATATTGATTCTATAAGACAGATGCTTCACTTAATCGGCGCGTATTAGGACAGTTGTAAAAGGGTGTGATTCAATCCCAGCCAACATATTTTCGGCAGTTGTATTTGAATAATGCACCATAATGTATTTATTGAGGACGATATATGCTCTTTCAATACCGCTGCCTTCAAAAGGTCTATGTATAATACCTCCGGCATTACATATAAATATAATTTAATCACGTACATGCATGTGTGTTATGTGCACTTGTACGTGCATGTGTGTTATGTGCACTTGTACGTGCGTGTGCATGAGATACCGTGCTTAGCGTTTAATCAACACCGCCACAGGCTCCAAGGATGATATGAGATTAAGAGGCTTACAGGGATTTTTCCCACGCCAGATGCCTCGAGCTTACTGGGATCTCTTGTTTGTTGAACTGAACACTGTCATACTGACTCATATGCCAAGACTGCCTCAACCAGAGTGTTTGACAATTTTGTGAATGACTTTGACAACAAAATAGAGAAGATCAGTACTCTGACACGATCTACAAACGACTGGAAGGGATGGCCAGTGGGCGAGCGTTGGTTGGTGGGTGGGAGTGTGGATGGGTGGGTAAGTGCGTGGGTGCGTGGGTCGGTGGGTTGGTGGTTACGGATTCGGATATATGTAGATAATCATTCAAGGTGTTAGGTAGATATACACCCATCCACCCCCGCACCCACACACGCATCCACGCACGAAAGTGCCCACCCACGCGCCCACCCACCCACACACCCACGATCCCACCACCCACACATCCATGCACCAACCACCCATTCACGCACCCACAAATCTACCCACCCACACGCCCACAGCCACGTGGGTGCATGGGTGATGGTTGGGTGTTTGAGTATGGTCAGGCAAGAAGTTAGGTACGCACATACGCACGCACGCACGCACGCACGCACGCACGCATGATATGGACTAAGGAGGTAAACCCACACCTTAGCGCTTACTCAACTATGTTTGAGCATAGACGTTCACAGATTGTTGTTGACGAAGGCTTACAAACATATATATATATAAAACAAATACAGCATATGACGACAAACTAAAACCCAGCTCACAACGACAAGCTAGAACAACATACAATGACATACCACACAATAATGCTAGACAATGGAGAGACTAAATAAAGTTCAAGAGAAACAATGAGTGACATCCACATTCTTTCCTCCAAATTACTTACCAATGATTCTAGAGATGTAAATCAATCAATTAATCAATCACATCATCATCATCAAAGCAGTATACTGTGGCATGAATATGTGTACAATGGTATGCCAAAATAGAGTAACTAATCGTGTGTCAGGAAAGGAGAGTTGAAAAATAAACTTATATTTATTCTCCCCATGTGATTATATGAATAGTCAGACCTGGTTTATTTTCTAAGTCACACGTGAGAGTCCGATTAAAGGAAAGAGAAGATAAACTCTTCGCGGCTAATTTGGTGAAATATGGTTGATTTAGAGGAGGCCCCTTTTTGTGGGGCCTGGTATGAGTGTGCCACTTGCACCACGGTTAAACTGGCACTTACATTGCCCTTGAGTCGCGGTAACATGTAAAATTGATGGCATAGAAAGTGCCTCTTACGTCGAACCGCGGGACTAGAAGATTGTGTTCAGTATAAAGGTGAAGTATAGAATAAAATAAGGCGAACTCTACTTGTCCTTGAATCGCAAACCATATGTCAGATGAGGTCACAGTCGCGTTTATCGTTGGACAGATGCGCCATCTACATTTATTTGTGTTACACCACGTCGTAAAGCATTTGACAATTTGTAGGTCTAAAGGTATGTACTTTCGTGGCTAATACACTTCTCTAGATATCGGCGTTGATTCTTGAAATACAGGGAAATGCAATATGACAGCATTGTGAAATATTCGGTATGTTAATAAGCATTGCCTCTTTATGGATGTATTTAAACAAGATTAAGACATACGCGGTATGTTGAGGTTACAGTGTGAGATGAGGAGGTGGTAGCGGGTGTATTTGGTACGTTGATGTTACAGCGTGAGTTGTTGTAGTGGTAGCGGGTATATGCGGTACGTTGACGTTACAGCGTGAGTTGTTATGGTGGTAGCGGGTGTATGCGGTACGATGAGGTTACAGCGTAAGTTGCGATGGTGGTAGCCGGTGTGTGTGCGGTACGTCGATGCTACAGCGTGAGTTGTGGCGTTGGTAGTGAGCGTATGCGGTACGTCGAGGTTACAGCGTCAGTTGTGGTGGTGGTAGCGGGTGTATGAGAGCAGTAGCTTGTCACTGTTATTTTATATGTTATTTTTTTAATCTGCATGTTATCAGTACATTGATATTATTTGTACAGCTATACTTATGCGATATTAAAATCCGTCGAAATGATTTAATTAAATAAAATGTCACATTCGTTTCAGACGTGATGTGTTCGTTATTCTTTTCAAGCATTTTACATTAATTTTAGTTGTTTGGTTACTTTGGTTATATGTAAACAAATATATAATACAATATATGTAATATAAAATACTTCGATTGCGCTAAAATCCTCGGGACACCCATCTCCGCAGCGCGCCAATGCAAAGAGGCTTAAGCAGTTCCTAGTCAATAAGCAGTTCCACTTATAAACAGTTAATACTGAGGAGCTAATGAGGATAAACAGGTGGGTTTGTTAGTTTACGACGAAATGTTGTTATATTTTCTACATACCTATCAGTGAGTGATTTCCACAGAATAGATAAGAATTAGATGATCGAAGTTGTCTGGGCTGTCTTGCATGAATGAGCAGTGAATGTAAACATGCAGGTTGCTTGGATGAAAGACAGGTAATTGTGCAGATCTTACACATAATGCAATATCGGACAAGACTTATTTGACTTATATTCCGTGTGGAGCATAGGTCGACCACAAGCTTCCTCCACTTGGCTCTGTCTCGGCACATAACTTCCAGCTAACCCCAGCAGTATCCCAATGTCCGCACTTCAGTCTCCACAGACCTTCTCCAGGTGGAGGGGGTCTTCCTCTCTTCCGTTTCCCTTGTGGGTTCCATTTTAGAGCATGGTGTACCACGCTGGACGTTGGTTTTCGCAGGGTGTGACCCAGCCAATCTCACTTTCTTCTCTTGATCTGGGCTTCTGCTTGTACTTGTCCTGTTCTTCTCCAAATTTCTTCGTTGTTGATTTGTCCTGCCATTTGATGTGTCGGATGACTCTCAAGCATATCTTAAGGAATTCTGCACGTTGTGTGTTAAGGCCTTTGTTATGCGCCAGGTTTCACATGCGTAAAGAAGGACTGACTTTACGTTGGTGTTAAAAATCGGAAGCCTGGTCTTGACGGAGATGACTTGTGAAGGCCAAATGGGTATCAGGGTCTTAAACGCGGCTGTGGCTTTCCCATCCTGCTTTTGATCTCTCGGTCCGTGCCACCGTCTCTGCTCACAACACTTCCCAGGTATGTGAACTGTTCCACGTCTTCTATGTCCTCACTCCTCAACTGAATGCTGTTCTTGTTCGCGTGATTTGCTCTCATAGTCCTGGTTTTCTTTTTGATGATCGTCGGACCCAATTTTGCAGCAGACTTATACAGTGATGTCACCTTGTTCTGCATGTTGTCATGACGTGAAAATAGTGCGACGTCATCTGCAAAGTCAATATCCTCTAGCTGTTTGGAGAGTGTCCACTGGATTCCCTGCTGGTAACCATCTATTGTTGATGTCATAATCCAATCAACTGCCAACATAATCAGTAATGGAGACAGCAGAGGAAGAGGAGCCACTGTGGTCAACCTGGCAAATGGATGGTTCATAAGTTGTAAGGATCAGTCTGATGATCTTTCTGCGGGATAACGTAAGGTGCAACTAACGTCCAAAGGGCAGTACGGTCCACGCTATCGAAAGCGTTTTCGAAGTCTGAATGAAATGAAATGAATTACAGGGAGAATTCCTCTCCAGGGAATGTCCAGTGATCACTCATAGTATAGCTATATGGTCCGTGCATGCCTTCTCCTTCCGAAAGCCAGCCCATTCCTCACGCAATTGTCTTTCAACCTTTGTTTTAATTATTTCCAGAAGAACCCTGTTCAACATTTTTCCTGGTATTGACAGTAACGTGCTGCCCCTCCAGTTTTTACAGTTTTTCAAATTGTCTTTCTTGGGGAGCTTGAACAGGTGGTCATGTCTCCAATCTTCTGGAATCTCTTCTTCAACCCAGATCTTCCCAAAGAACTCGTAAAGACAGTCCACTGGTGTCTCTGTATCAGCCTTTCTTGCTTCTGGTGGACTCCCACATGGGCCCGGTGCTTTCCCGTTCTTTAACTGCAAGATTGCTTTCCTGATTTCCTGTTTTGATGGTCTGTCGTTGTTGATGCGAAGTGGTGTTTCAGTCGGAGGTATATATGGAGGCTCATCAGGTGAAGGTCGGTTTAGTAGTTCTTCGAAATACTCTTTCCATCGGTTGAGTTGATCTACTTTGTGTTCAACACCTGTCCAGTTATGTTCATCTTTACGACGTGTACCCGCTAGCTTCCGTGTAATTTCGTACTATTCTTTCAGATTTCTCTTTCCTGCGGCTTCTTCTGTTTGGCGGACCGGTCTCTCCACAAAGTCTTTCTTGTCGCGGTTTAGACTTCTTTTTACCTTCTTGTTGACTTCTGTATATAGGCGGTGTGCTTCTGTCTTGTCGGTTCTTCTTTTGCTGCTGTTTATTTTTGTTTTTCCTTGCTTCCTTTCTGCTACCTTCTCCAAGGTTTCGGCTGAAATTCAGTGCAGTATTGTTCTCTTATTGTTTGCTTTGTTTCCACACTTGTTCCACTGTTGCATCGTCTTCAATGAGGTTGGACAGGAGTTGATATATATTTGCTAGTTCCAACTGGAAGCTGCACGTGATTGTTATGTCTCTCAACAGTTCAGTGTTGTATCTGGATCCTGGTTTTGTTGCCGTTCGGTGATATCTCTTGAGCTTGAACTTGATTTTTCCTGTGACCATGTGTTTGTCTGCCCCCACATCAGCTCCCCTCTTGGAGCAGACGTCTTGCATGGATTTTCTAAAGGTACTGGATATACAGATGAGATTAATCTGGTTCTCTGTCTGATGGTCTGTTGAAATTCATGTGGTCTTGTGAATCCTCTTGTGTGGGAATATACTTCCCCCGATAACCAGACTGTTGAAGTGGCAGAAGTCGGTGAATAATTCTCTGTTCGCATGCCTGCGTCTTGTGTCATTGAATTGAATATCCCTACTTAATCTGACTGCCTGGTCTTAATGATATCAAAAACTGGTGTGGAGCCTGAGCTAGTTTCTGTACATATCAGTCATAACTGAAAACATGTATGAGTGAGAAAATGGCAATCCATTTATTTAATACAGTAATCATAGGCATGGAATGCCGAAGAGCCCTTACATAGGAGTGAATATCACAATTGGTTACAAGTGCCATAGTAGGGGCGTAATTACCAAGTTGATTAGCCATACACATACATGTACAAACAGAAAGGCTGGGGTACTCGATCCCGCCAGCAAAATAGTATACATAAAAAATTGGGCTAAACCCCTAACAATGGTAACAAATCAAATGCGATTAAAGGTAACGC
Source organism: Lamellibrachia satsuma (assembly GCA_033239005.1). Taxonomy (NCBI): domain Eukaryota; kingdom Metazoa; phylum Annelida; class Polychaeta; order Sabellida; family Siboglinidae; genus Lamellibrachia; species Lamellibrachia satsuma. The sequence goes on from BSQZ01000066.1 coordinate 2,757,213, forward strand.
AACACCTAATGAGTAAGGGTGCTGTATATATACATATATAATGAATAAACCTACTGTTGATACATGGCATAGTGGGCTAATCACACAAACATTTATAAACAAACCATAATGAATGTATGGTAACCCAATGCATAATGTGTAAAGGTGCCATATATACACGCATATAACGAAAACTGCCAACTATTAACACATGACACAGAAAGGCAGGACCAAACTGCCACACAAATGTACTTCGAAAAGTACCCGCACTAAAAACCCTGCGTACACTACTGAACATTCAGTGAAGGAAAACACATAATGCAAAACCTCGTGTACCAAACTACTACAGGGAAAAGCGTCAAAAATAACTTTGTGAAGTACCTTTCTGTGAGCAATGTTTCGCAATGTACCTACACGTTGTGCACGAGCTGATCTATTAGACCCCTACCGTTAACACACTATTAGGGAGGGTGGGGTCTCTGTTCTCGTTTATCTCATCAAGGCCCTCCTTCCCCATGACTAGCTCTTTTCCTATGTTGTCCTTTCCAATTTTGACATTGAAGTCACCCATCATGATTAGTAAATCTTTCTTTGTTTTTTGGTCCACAACTGCTTTTGGAGTCTCCCATAGAACTCGGATTTTTTTATCTGCATCTGAGTCGTTTGTTGGGGCATGGCACTTTACAATCAGTACCTTGCGTATTCTGGTGTGGATTTTTTTGCTGAAATGATGCGGGATGAAATGCTTTCCAGTCCAGAAGGGCTCCAGCTGCACTTTTGGATAGCTTTAGACCAACTCCTTCTGTGTGCTGAACGTCCTCTTCCTCGAGTCCTGGATAAATAAGGGACTCGCCTATGGCCAGGCGAATCTGCCATGACTGCGTCCATCTCGTCTCACAAAGACAGAGTACGGCAAGTTTGTACCGCCTCATCTCTGCGGCAATATGGGCCGTCTTCCCTGTTTCGTACATAGTACGAACGTTCCATGTACCAACTTGGGTAGTTGTCCTGGGAGAAAGAAGGTTCAGCGGCGCAGCTTCCTTGCAGCTTTCACTGCAACCCTTCATACTCAATCCAACCGGATTGTCTTCACCTCCCGATACTTGATCTTTTGAATAATTGCTTGTAGTCGTTTATGTAGCAAGCTTTGTTTTTAGGGGGTGGGGCTGCTAACCCCACGCACAACCCTCCTCCTTTTCCGGGCTTGGAACCGGCATATATCCAAGAGAGTACGAGGCTGATATATCGGACAGGGAGTCAATGCAATGATTTAGAAGTGGCACTGAGTGAGAGAAACGAAGAGGCCAGGTAATTACTCTTACCAAACAATTTTGCACACGTTGAAGTGTCAAGAAGTCCTTGAGAGCAATATTATGATAAAGGGATAGGCCAACCTGATACGCGTACTGCCTATATAAACCACAGGAAGAGATAAATGGAAAAAATATGAAGGCGTCCTTTAAAGTCGGTTTTAAACAGGAATTACATGACGTTTGGAAATGGTAAATATTCGATTTTTTGCTCGTCTCGACTCATTTAAATAAATACCGAACCTATCTAGTATCGACTACGACATGCTCGCTCTTTTGTCCAAATGTTGTATTTGGCTACAATAATGTCAGCTCCATATCTGGCTTCAAACTTTTGTTTAAATCAAGCACGACAGTAACCGGACTGACTGTTTTATTCTATTCTAACCCTTTCTGACGGTTTCGCACCTGATTACATTTGAAAATGGTATAATTGCATGTTCTGAAGAATCTATAATGTTTTGTTGGTGTTGGGGATTTTTAGTATGTTACTCTAGACCCATTCAGGGATATGTGGAACATATAAAATCAGCTTTTTGCATTGAACTGTTAGGTTCCATGGTATTTTTGTTAAAACCCTTACATTATTAAATTAGTTTTGGTCCCACCGAACCGAACAGCAAAAGTGGCGAAGTATTTGTGCTGCATATATTTCTCTCAAGGCTAAATTCACCTTCGCAAGTTACCTGATCTGACAAACAATGATTATTGTTGTGTTGGTCTTAACGACATTACGTACTCTTTTACTCAATCCACTGCACACATTACTTATGCTTTTCCCTCAGTATATGAACATCATTTGAACATCAGTGAAACTCGAGTTGAGAGTTATATTTATCATACAAATAGTGTTTACGGTTTGAATATATTATCATTTGTGCTGTTGGACCTAACATGGAAGTACTGCTATGGTTGTGAATTGTATATATTTATAATATTGCCAATGAACACATTTCTGCTGATTTGCAGGTTCTACTCGCGTAAAACAGCCGTCCAATAATGCAAATCATACTTGTAAGTATTTCTAGGTACTTGAAACGTAACGACGTGGCTTACTCCATATATGAAGTCCAAACTGCATAGTTTGTAAAGTGGCAATATCAAGTTTTGACCCTGAGTGGTGCCAGCCATGACTGGTGCCAACCCTAAGTGGTCCCAATCCTGAGTGGTGCAAACTCCGAGTGCTGAACATCTGTAAGACTGGTAACAGAAATCTGTAAAAAAAATAACAATTCTGGTATGCACGCGTTATGATTATTTGGCGCACATGCTCAAACGGGGGTTGTATTGATTGGATATTCCGAGTAGCCTCGATTATTACAAATAAAGTCTTGTTCGAAACGCACAAAACACAAAACAGCAAGGAATGTATCGTTCTAATTCGTATATGTAAATGCCTATTACAAAGAGTCGTCTATTGTAGCTAATCCAGTGCGACACAATCTGAACTGCGAGTTAGCCATGTGTGATGATGACATGCCCCTACACAGGTGCACCCGATAAGCCCGGTTGTACTCAACCTACTGGCTAAAAACCCTCAGCTTAGTCTGCATTTCTAGCATATTTGTTACAGCAGGTGTATTTTTCCTTTCGTTTGCATCCTCTTCCAATTGCAGGCTGTCGGTGCACTCTTCCTTCTGCGCAACATCAGCGTCAACGGTGCCAAGAAATATTACACCCCGTATACGTTATGTCTCAGCCATTGTCGTCTTACGAACATAGCGTGTATGCGGCAATTGTGTGGTCGATCGCTCAACTACTATGTGGAAAAATCAATCGAGCACTGCCAGAGGGACTTAACGAAATGCGTGGATGCATGCGATGCGAACTTTATAGGTCATGGGTAATTCCAAATTAACTCAAACGGCATTATTCAATAGAACGACATTCACCGAACGATTTGCTTGTTGTAAGGCCCTGCGCATCAACATGAATAGTTTTACACTCTCAAATAATAGCCCCCTGTTCTAACTGCTATGCTGTGGTTACATAAAGAGTACCAAGGTAAACTAACTACTCCACTATACCAATACGCCACTACGTCACTACGCCACTACGCAACTACGCAACTACGCCAGTTTGCCACATTAATGTTGTATATGCCAGCAGTGTCAATATGTTTAACAAATTATATGCACATATATCATTACACGTATACGAGTAATATTTGGACGTTCGATAAGCCAATGGCATCCTTGTCCAGGTGTCATCTGGGGTTTTAGTTTGGATGGCAATCTTGTTAAATAATGTTAAATGTGGTTAACCCTAGATTCAATTCAAATGGAATATGGTTGAATATGATTACATTTGGTTAAATATGGTTAAATATGATTACGTCTGATTAAATATAGTTAAATATGGTTAAATAGGGCTAAGCCTGTCTAAATATGTTTACATTATTGTTACATCTGGCAAAATATAGTTAAATATGGTTAAATTTGAGTGTCTACTAGTTCATTGCTAAGGGTTGCTATGAAGCGTGATTGATGTATTCGTGATGTAACCAGTGCTTTTTATAAAAAAACAACTTGCAATAAACTTACATTTTATGATATCTTGTTTGTTGTGCTATATAACCTACGTATTGGTTCACACTGAACGCCTTTAAACGTGCCCTAATGAATGAATAGGTTACCTGAGAACTCCAAATTCAACCGTGTGTATGACTTAAGCATTATTGAATACGTATACTTATGCCCTATGCCAATAACAGTAATCAAGGCCTCGTTTAGTAATATTCTACATTTTTAAATCACCGAGTGACAGGGATAATATGTTTTATTGCATTGGTAATTGCTACTGAGAACACGCTGTCTACGATATATGTACCTGTCCAGCACAGGCAACCAACTTGCTCAATAAAACATTCTGAAGCAACAAGGTCTGAACCTGATTGTATTTGCATGCAAAAACTTGTATTATATTGTTGTATTCAATGTTTCATACTGGTTGTCTAAATCTTTACTAAAGAGCAGTATGAAATCCCTATAGGTGTGAATCCAATATTGTTATTATTATATTCCATATGTCGTATGTAACCGCTACGTAACAAGACTGTGTTGAGCATATTATCAACTTGACGCAGTACTAACTTGCTCTCGAAACGTCAACCTTAGAGAAATGAGGCGACAATCGTGTTTACTCTCACACAAGTGTATAATCTATGTGTATTAACGCGTCCTATGTTATATATATACTACACGTAGCGGTTGTAAGGAGCGTATTTGTGCTGTCGAGTACAGGCATACAGGTGTGTATATGAATTGCGCAGACACTTACATAGCTACCGATGTCTATTCCCGTAGCGAGCCTTGTAAATCTGAGCGAGCAATATTATTGGTTAACACAGCAACTAAACGTTCCCCATTTCAACAAGTGCTGATGTAGTCAGAAGCCCCTGGTGGCGAGGATAAGATATCAGGGGTGCTGATGTAGTCAGAAGCCCCTGGTGGCGAGGATAAGATATCAAGGGTGGTGATGTAGTCAGAAGCCCCTGGTGGCGAGGATAAGATATCAGAGGTGCTGATGTAGTTAGAAGCCCGTGGTGGCGAGGATAATGTATCAGGGGTGCTGGTGTAGTCAGGATGATCGGGCTGCTATTTTTGTTGCTAATTTTCAAATTGCTTGTTAACTAATAACACCAAATAGGCATCACTCCGCTAAACTCAACAAACAGAGATTTAGAGAAGAATAGGAGACAATTAACGGAGTACTGCAACTAATGTATCGTTTAATACGATTTGCTTTAAATGTTAATATTTTAAACAATATGGATTTTTATTAGATACATTGAATTGTGGCGTATCGCCACGTTACTAGTTGCGCTACTTGATCTGATAATGATTCATTGCTATGTTTTATAGTACACGGCAAGTACTTATATTACTGCCAATAAAAGTATAAGTCGCATAAATGTAATATTTCCTATTATATGCGGATGATATGCCATTATTATGTAATGTTTCGCTGTGTTACAGGTTCTATACGTGTGCACCCATCCCCCAATGATGCGAGTGATACTTGTAAGTATCCGTAAGTCATTGAAGCACTACTCAGTGGTTGTTCCGCGTACAAAGTACAAACAAGGTTCTACAGTGTGTCACCTTAACCTTGTTCACTCCCGGACACAAACCTTTCAACAATAGCAACATAACATAGACTCAATTACATTTATTTGTATGCTAAAGTCAACTTTAAAGTTGTCCGATCAATGTAATCTCCTCGGTGACAACGTCCAGTATTGCAATGTAAATATATATATATATATATATGTGTGTGCTGTGTCTTTGTAGTTTTTCCAACTATTGATATAGGTAGAGCCAATTATTGGCCACCACATGTTACCACATGTCACCACATGTCACCATATGCAGCCAACTATTGGTTCAGATAACAGCATTGGTCATCAGTTAAAACAGAACCAACTAAGGAGTGAGGGAGGTAGGGAGAGAGAGAGAGAGAGAGAAAGAGAGAGAGAGAGAGAGGGAGAGAGAGATAGAGGGGAGAGAGAGGAGAGAGAGAGAGAGGGCGAGAGAGAGAGAGAGAGAGAGAGAGAGGAGAGAGTGAGAGAGAGGGAAGAGAGAGAGAGAGCGTGGAGAGAGAGAGGGGGAGAGAGATAGAGAGAGAGAGAGAAGAGAGAGAAGAGAGAGGGGGAGGGAGAGAGAGAGAGAGAGGGGAGAGGCTTTGGTGACAGAAATCTCTTTTGTCGAACCTTAGATCGCAGATCACAACTTCAGCTTGTAGGTTACCCTGCATAATAATGTATATTAATCAATAAAATTTCGTAAGAACTAGTCGATCCCCATCGATACACTTGATTGCATCAAAGGGCCTTTGTCAACAACACTTCACCAGAGTTGCCTTTACGTCCGAGTCACCACTGATCACCTGCTAACGGCATCCATGGGGGTAGTGTGTATGTGCCACGGCCTTCACGTTTGCTGGTTTTGAATCGACCATACCATCATCAAATACACTTGATAGCTTACTATGATGCGACATGAAGCATATCGAGGAAGGTTTTTCTATGTTAGACCTATACCCTATCGGAGCGTCATAAAACACACACACACGCACGCACGCACGCACGCACGCACGCACACACAAACACACACACACACACTTCCATACATACATACATACATGCATACATACATACATACACACATATATACATACAAGCATATACATTTGGACGGTCAAGATATTATAACAAATATAGTGTATACAATATAACACGGTTTACCGACAAAAACGATCGGACATTGTACCATCAATATTATGTTCTCATTGTAGCAGGCGTTCGTCTTTCTACTCGTTCTGAGTGACGTCGGCGTCGACTGCGACGACGAGGACCCGTTACTGTTTATGTTGTGCATCAACGCCTGCCGCGTCAGGACGATGTTGTGTCTGCGGAACCTGTGCGGTCGCATGTACGACAAAAAAGCCCACGAGAAATGCGACGAACTGAGGATGGAATGTTTGATGGGATGTGAGTCACGCTTCGGATGACAAACGTAATTTGAAAAGTATCGATGCACATTTATTCTATTTACTCTACGACGTGAACGTTATGTTGTTCCTCGTTGATCCCTTAAGAAAGGGTGCTGGGGCTAGTTATTGTACTGCTGCACCGCCCCTGGTGTTACCACTTTACATTACTTCCATTATCCATCAGAAGCCTTCTTCCCCCACTTGTTATAGGGATCATGCCTCAGTTAGACTTCCTGGTGTGCTACAGACGAATGTAGGGCACAGTAATTTATATATGTGTAATTTAATATATATATATATATATATATATCAGCTGACATAACTGCATTTGAGCAGACGCATTGGCAAGTTTGCTGGTAGAACATGTTGGCAGTGTAACCGTGAATTTTTAGATTATTTAATTAGGCGGAAGGATGTTTGACGATTTCTTCGCCACAAGGCACGTGTGCGTAGTAATTTATGCAGACATTGGTCAATATTGACGGGAAAGGTACGTTCAGCGGTTTTAAAGGAGTTAGAATGTGATTTTGATAAACCTCGACCAGCGTGTCAATAAGATGATGACAACGGCAGGAGAGAAGTTTCAGAATTTTTTTATTGTCCCGTTTTCTTATAATCGTGCAAAATTCGAAACGTAACAGTAGGCTGAACTCAATACGCCTGCCCTTTTTACACCCTCTTAACGCGTCGTACTTCCGGTATGCCCTTTTTCTCGATGCACGACTGTTTCACGGCCTCATGGCTGTTTCACGGCCTCATGGCTGTATCACCGCCTCATGGCTGTTTCACGGCCTCATGGCTGTTTCACCACCTCTGAACGAATTGCTTGACATCAGGCCCTTTTTACAAACGATCACGGTTTTTTGTTTGTTTTCATATATCTTAGCCAATATATATATTTTTGTTTGTTTTCATATATCTTATATATATATATATATATATATATATATATATATATATATATATATATATATATATATATATATATATACATATATATATATATATATATATATATATATATATATATATATATATATATATATATATATATATATATATATATATATATATATATATATATATATATATATATATATATATATATATATATATATATATATATATATAGATCAGAGTTGAACAAGGAGATTAATTTTGATGTGTGTATTTAGCTTCTTGATGGTAGTGGACTGGATAATACAACAACAGGATATAAAACAGGGATAAGATGGAACATCACGTCAAAACTGGTGGACCTGCACTTCATGTCATCATGCTACACACATATGCAAACAAAGACAAGACAACTGAATCAATTTGTAGCAAGGACCGTGACTTAGAATAAATAAACATAAAGAAAACTGAAGTATTGAGGATGAATAGCAAATGCAAAAACAGAATACTAATTGATGATCAAGAACTAAAGGAAGTGGACAAGAATAAAGACCTGGGTGCTAACGTCAGTAAGCAAGGAGGAGGCGGTTAAGATATTGTAAATAAAATTCGTAAAGCTAGGGTATATTTCATGAAGCTAATATGAAGGCAAATATATACACAATGAAGCTAATATGAAGGCAAATATATACACAATGAGATCTAAATATGGGCTTTTTAACGCAATTGTTAAACCAGTGTTGTTTTATGGATGTAAAATATGGAAAATGAACGAAGGCGACAACAGAAAGTTAGATATTTTTTGTTCAAGTGCTTAAGATGAACGCTATAAATTAGATGGCCATACGTTGTACCAATTCAAGATATTCTTCCAAAAACAACACATTCAGCACCGAAGTCAAGTTAAGAAGATGGAAATGGTAGGACATATCATACGAATAGAAAAGAACAGGAAATGTGAGACGACGGTGTCCTGGACGCCCGACGCTGGAAGAATGGTTGGTCGAAGAAAGATAACTGTTGAAAATGAAAGACGCGTGGAACCGCTGGAACGAGGCCAGACGTGTAGTAGCTGACAGAGCGAGCTGGAGGATGTGCACTTCGGCCCGATGGGCCACTGGGCCCGAAGAGGATAGGTGAGGATATATATATATATATATATATATATATATATATATATATATATATATATATATATATATCTCGATTCAGTCTACTTTACTTCATTTATATTTCTTATGCAAATGTTTGGTTTATATGTGCGTTCGTCATTAGTGTCTTGGATAGCAACCACGTTGTCATGAAAGAGTATCAAAACGTTAATATTCCGTAATAACTAAAAACACGGACAGTTTATAAAGATGTGTCGACTGTTTTGATAATTATTTTTGAAAAACAGAACATTACTACACTTTATTAGCTAGACATTCAATTCGAAGGTCATCGGTGCCAAACATTCGTGTTGATGTTGCGCAAGTTTGGTAACACTATATTGTGTTTAGGCATGTAAGCTTTATTGGATACTATCATTAAGTGATTTTGCAATGTAAATTTTATAACGTTTGTTTGTCTGGGCGTTTGCGTTTTCGCGTGCATGCGTGTTTGTTTGTTGGTGTGTTTGTTTGTCGGTGTGTTTGTGCGGTGTCCCTTAATGCGATGACTGAAGGGCAGCACTCAGATAAACGGAACTGCTAATTATAACCCGTTCTGTACACTTCCTCTCACGTAGCTACGCAAGGATCTTAGTTTTTCTAGAAAGCGGTCTGGCTTGTGTTTGCCGTGCACTCGACCACAGCCGCTAGTGCGGATGCACTCATCCCTCTACTTACAACAGACACCTACGCATCCTCTCAAAAGCATTGATTGCCCGCAGCATGGGGAGACTAGTTTTGCAACAAGAAGCCACGCAACGATACCTACAACAAGGCGCATGAGTTTTCTGGGATGTCGTATAGAAACCGATGACGTATGTGATAACACGTAATAACGATAACATGTACTGACCATAACACGTAATAACGATAACAGGTACTAACGATAACACGTAATAAGGATAACACGTAATAACGTTAACACTTACTAACGATAACACGCATTGTTCGTCGAAATGACAAAACAAAGCATACAAAAACACTAGAGGGGGGTTACGCAAAAATGCTGCAAACCGCTTTAAATATTAACTGACAGCAACATTTAACTAACATGGAGCTCCACCTAGTGGGTTAGTGAATGATTGGGTGAATGAATGAGTGAGAGTGTGAGTGAGTGAGTGAGAGAGTGAGTGAGGGGAGGGAGTGATTGAGTGATTGAGTGATTGATTGAGTGAGTGAGTGAGTGAGCGAGCTTCAAAAAGTAATAAAGTTATTGGGTTAATTATGAAATATATAACATATAACTAGGTATACCTTTGTGTAAAACAATGATTACGCCTCACTTACAGTATTGCACACAACCTTGCAGGCCAAGCCGTTAGAGTCACATAGGCAAGACATAAAGAATGCAACGGATGGCAACTAAGCTGATTTCAGAACTGGGACATTAGTTGTGACAAACGTCTAAACAAGTGTTACTTAGTAACACTTGATACGATGGGTTGTGAGATTAACCAATGGTTATGAAAATATTGGTAGACTTGTTGAAAGTAGATCGACTTAAGGAATATGAAGTAATTAGAGGACACAATGTAACTTATGAATAGGTTTAGGACAAACTTGATAAATATATCATGGGACGGGTTACAGACAGGTGATTTACCGTTGAACTCTCGATAAACCAATGGACACTCCCCACGAGTGTTTCTCTTAGAATGACAATGTTAAATATGTTTAAATAATGTTACAATAATGTAACCGCTGGTAGTTTGCATGTGATTATCACATTATGTTGAACTGATCCTACGGCTAGCCGAAGTTGTCAAGTCCAAAGCCGGACATTATTAGCTGTTTGTGGAATTTCTTGCACCTTCTCACATAAGGGCGTCACATGTGTATTAGCCGACTTACTTACATACTACTCTCACTAGCGCTACGATAGTTCGATTCATACTATTGTTTGTGAAGCATACTAAGCGCCAATTAAAATTAACATCCCGTCTATGCCTTCAAAAATTATAAGAGAACTATACATTCATCAATTCAATCTGATTAAATGTTTATTGAACGACTGTTAGATGTGATAAATATATTGTAGACATATTAAAAACAATTATCGGTAGTTAGGTTCATGGTGCTGGTAAACAATTATTATGTCGTTGCAACGTTTATTGTTTACTGATTTTCGTTTGGTCTACTCTACAACCAGTAAAGTATTAAGTATATTTTTCGAAGGTTCCCCTCTTTTACCCATTGTAAACAACATAGGGCAGCAATGACCGTAATGACGACAATCTGGAAGAGCAAATACAATTATCTTTCCAGTGGTTATTTGTGGTAGTGAATCGTGGAAGACATTAAGAAGAAGAAAGAAATAAATGAACAGTTTCGAATTGTGGTGCTGGAGACGAATTGCGAATTCTGTCTTCAAAGAGAACCGACGAATCAGTTCTACAGCACGTAAAGCCCCAACTCAAACCACAAGAAAACAGGAAGCCACAACACAAGCCCCAAGAAGACAATAAGCTACAACACAAGCCCCGAGAAGAGAGGATGCCATAACACAAGCCCCAAAAAGACAAGAAGCCACAACACAAGCCCCAAGAAGACACGAAGCCACAACACAAGCCCCGAGAAGTCAAAAAGCCACAACACAAGCCCCAAGAAGACATGAAGCCACAACACAAGCCCCAAGAAGACAAAAAGCTACAACACAAACAACACAAGCCCCGAGAATACCAGAAGCTACAACACAAGCCCCAAGAAGAAGACAAGAAGCCACAACACAAGCCCTAAGACGACAAGAAGCTACAACGCAAACAACAAAAGACCCAAGAAAACAGGAAGCCACAACACAAGCCCCAATAAGACAAGAAGCCACAACTCAAGCCCCAAGAAGACAAGAAGCTACAACACAAACAACAAAAGACCCAAGAAGAAAATAAGCCAAAACACAAGCCCCAAGAACACAATAAGCTCCAACACAAGGTGGATGGACCAATATAAATGATTTAAATTGACTGTCACTATCAACTGAGAGAGACGGATCAAGATGGGGATAACTGAAGGAAGCTGATCACTTGAGCCATCTGACGTCGGCTATTACTCCATCATATCATATCATATCATATCATATCATATCGTATAAAATTCGGTGTTTTTGGCCTGTTGGCGACTTCACCGCTCTATCAAGTTGGCCTTTCAGTGTACATGAGTAGCGTGCTACTGCTTTTATTTGTGTAGACCGTGGCGACCCTCCCCCAGTGTTAGTCAAGCCTCGCTTTCAAGGAACCTACACTGGGTGTCTCCACCACATGAGTAAGCTGTACATTCCGGGCAGTGCATTGACAGAACATGAGACGAGCACAAGGACAGCGGCGGCTGACTACGGTGTGACCCAACTGTGATCACGACACGGAGGGGGCACGACAACAACCGACTGCCTACTTCAGTTTTATTTTTCTCGCTTAGTACATATTTTAAGACACGTGTTAGCACCAGTAAGCACTTCTTCGTTCGAGTGCATTCGGTTATATATGTGTTGCAGTGCTATCGCCTCAATGGCTTTCGTTTGATATATTTAGTGATCAGTGCGTTACAATGCAAATTTCAATTCGTTCCTTGATACAACATTTTCACCCAAAATATCAATAAAATAGTGCCGACAAGATATGTGTATGTCAGGGCTTACACTGGCGAGCTGTTTCGTCCTGGCGCGTGTTTATTAATAGTAGGTGACAGCTGGCGAATGCATTTTATAAGTTGTATTACTTCAAAACAAAATTGTTCAATGCGGACCTCTAATGTTGCAACTTGCATAGGTTAGGCAAATCATTCCAAAAAACATTTAGCTGCGTATGCCGTTAGCAGCCCAGTAGTAACACGCCTCACGTGTTACTACCACCCCAGTATTAACACGTCTCACGTCTTACTACCACCCCAGTAGTAACACGCCTCACGTGTTACTACCACCCCAGTAGTAACACGTATCACGTCTTACTACCACCCCAGTAGTAACACGTTTCACGTCTTACTACCACCCCAGTAGTAACACGCCTCACGTGTTACTACAACCCCAATAGTAACACGTAATAGTACCACCCCAGTAGTAACACGTCTCGCGCACAAATTGGTTCTTTGCCAAAAACGCACCCATCGTCGTAGATCGATTCAGTCAACTTTACTTGATTTATATTTCTTGTCTTGTGTCTTGGATAGCAAACACGTTGTCATGAAAGTGTATCAAAACGTTAATATTCCGTATTAACTAACAATAAGGACAGTTTATAAAGATGTGTCGACTGTTTTGATAATTATTTTTTGAAAAACAGAACATTACTATACTTTATTAGCTAGACAGGTGATCGGTGCCAAACATTCGTGTTGATGTTTCGCAAGTTTGGTAACGCTATATTAAATTGTGTTTAGGCATGTCAGCTTCATTGGATACTATCATTAAGTGATTTTGCAATGTAAATTTTATAACGTTTGTGTGTCTGTGCGTTTGCGTTTTCGCGTGCATGCGTGTTTGTTTGTTGGTGTGTTTGTTTGTCGGTGTGTTTGTGCGGTGTCCCTTAATGCGTTGACTGAAGGCAGCACTCAGATAAACGGAACTGCTAATTATAGCCCGTTCTGTACACTTCCTCTCACGCAGCTACGCAAGTATCTTAGTTTTTCTAGAGAGCGGTCTGGTTTGTGTTTGCCGTGCACTCGACCACAGCCGCTACTGCGGATGCACTCATCCCTCTACTTACAACACACACCTACGCATCCTCTCAAAAGCATTGATTGGCCGCAGCATTGGGAGACTAGTTTTGCAACAAGAAGCCACGCAACGATACTTACAACAAGGCGCATGAGTTTTCTGGGATGTCGTATAGAAACTGATGACATATGTGATAACACGTAATACCGATAACACGTACTAACGATAACACGTAATAACTATAACACGTTATAACGATAACACGTACTAACGATGACACGCATTGTTCGTCGAAATGACAAAACAAAGCATAGAAAAACACTAGATGGGTGTTACGCAAAAATGCTGCCAACCGCCTTAAATATTAACTGACAGCAACATTTAACTAACTTGGAGCTCTACATTGTGGGTGAGTGAAGGAGGGAAGGGGAGTGAGTGAGTGAGTGAGTGGGTGAGTGGGTGAGTGGGTGAGTGAGCGAGTGAGTGAGTGAGCGAGCGAGCCGGCGAGTGAGCGAGCTTTAAAGAGTAATCAAGTTATTGGGTTAATAATGAAATATATAACGTATAGCTAAGTATTCATTTGTGTAAAACAATGATTACGCCTCACTTATAGTAGTGCACACAACCTTGTAGGCAATGTCGTTAGAGTCACACAGGCAAGACATAAATAATACAACGGATGACATCTAATCTGATTTCAGAACTGTGACATTAGTTGTGACAAATGTCTAAACAAGTGTTACTTAGTAAAATTTGATACGATGGGTTAAGAGATTAACGAATTATTATGAAAATATTGGTAGACTTGTTGAAAGTAGATCGACTTAAGGAATATGAAATAAATAGAGGACACAAAGTAACTTGTGAATAAGTTTAGGACAAACATGACAAATATATCATGGGGAGGATTACACAAAGGTGATTTACCGTTGAACTCTCGATAAGCCAATGGCCACTTCCCACGTGTGTTTCTCTTTGAATGACAATGATAAATATGTTTAAATATGTTTAAGTCATGCTAAACTAATGTATTCGCTGGTAGTTTACATGTAGTAGTCACATTATTTTGACCTGATTCTACGGCTAGCCCAAGTTGTCAAGTCCAAAGCCGAACATTATTAGCTGTTTGTGGTATACCATGCTCCTTGTCACATCAGGGCATCATATGTGTATTAGCTGACTTGCTTACATACTACTCTCCCTAGCGCCACGATAGTGCGATGCATACAATTGTTTGTGAAGCATACTAAGCGCAATTCAAATTAACATCCCGTTTAATCTAACAGCGTAGCACTGACATCGATAAAAAATGAAAGAATAAATTGTTTTAATATTGGCACTAGGGCCTAATTGTCGTCTGATTAACTGGAAAATACATGTATGTAACAACAAAACACTCGATATTAAAACAAAAGCATAAGAGAAGGAACTATGCCTTCACAAGCTATAAAATAAATACACATTCACAAGTTATAATGGACAACGCCTTCATAAACTATAAGAGATATACACCGTCACAAGTTACAAAGGAACTATGCCTTCACAAATTATAAGAGAAATATACATTCATCAAATCAATCTGATTAAATGTTTATTTCAACGATTGTTACATGGGATAAATATATTGTAGAAATATTTCTAAAAAATTATCGGTAGTTAGGTTCATGGTGCTGGTAAACAATTATTATATCGTTGCATCGTTTATTGTTTCCTGGTTTTCGTTTGGTCTACTCTACAACCAGTAAAGTATTAAGTATATTTTTCGAAGGTTCCCCTCTTTTACCCATTGTAAACAACATAGGGCAGCAATGATCGTAATGACGACAATCTGGAAGAGCAAATACAATTATCTTTCCAGTGATTATTTGTGGTAGTGAAACGTGGACGATATTAAGAAGAAGAACCAAGTAATTAACAGTTTCGAATTGTGGTGCTGGAGACGAACACAAACCTCAAGAAGACAGGAAGCCACAATACAAGCCCCAAGAAGACAAGAAGTCACAATACAAGCCCCAAGAAGACAAGAAGTTACAACACAAACAACAAAAGACCAAAGAAGACAAGAAGCTACAACACAAGCCCCAATAAGACAAGAAGCTACAACATAAGCCCCAAGAAGACGAGAAGCTACAACACAAGCCCCAAGAAGACGTGAAGCCACAACACAAGCCCCAAAAAGACAAGAAGCTACAACACAAACAACACAAGCCCCAAGAAGACAAGAAACTACAACACAAGCCCCAAGAAGACGAGAAGCTACAACACAAGCCCCAAGAAGACAAGAAGCCACAACACAAAACTCAATAAGACAAGAACCCACAACACAAGCCCCAAGAATACAGGAAGCTACAAAACAAGCACTGAGAAGAAAAAAGCTACAACACAAGCCCCAAGAAGATAGGAAGCTACAACACAAGCCCAGATAAGACAAGAAGATACAACACAAACCCTAACTCTTCAAATATTCTGTGGTGGGGCTCGGCCATGACGTTTTATAGATACCACGAGAGAGAGCTCACTACTAGGGTATATCAGAATGAGTACTGTGTGACCGCTCGACCGTGTCGATTTATCTTCATTGACAAAGCCAACACTCGGTGTATGTCGTCTGTGATGCAAGGCACATGCTTCGGCGCGAAGAGAACGAGTTTCGTTCCGAGACGGCGAAGCTGTAAGAACAGATGGTCGAAGAATGTTTGAAATGGGAATCCGGGTGGCCGGATGCTCTATCCAACACCGGGTTGCCGGATGCTCTATCCGACACCGGGTGGACGGGACGCTCTATCCGACACCGGGCCAATGGTCCGGACAAGTGCATCGGCAAACTTCCGATCGACGTGTGGTGCGAGGAAACGCTACTTCAAACGTTGCCCAAGCAGGCGTCAAGAGGTGAACGCCGTCAATGGGAAAAGCATTTCCATTTACTCGCCGAACATTGCTTAACAAAGTCACTTCGTCAAGGTCTTCTGTGTGAATGCTGGTGGACAGACATGCGGAAAGATCAGGTGGTAAAATGGAGACTCGATGCCGCGTTTCCACGTCGTCACACGAAATGCTTCGTAAATGCATCGGACAGCATTTAGTAGCTAGGAGGCGCAGAAGGTTGTACCGGTTTTTGCTGTCGTCTGTTTTAAGACAATTTCGTCTTGCTATTGCTAAGCTACACTATCGGGAGTAACGTCTTTTTTATCTTCATGTACTATAGCAACTGTTTTATCAAATATTTTATCAACTTTTTATCCCTGAAACAAACTTGTGAGTGTTTACGATTGAATGGGCGATAATACAGTTTCGGTTCGTAGGACGGACCTCGCCCTCTATTGGTCGCGCCGGCTTGGTTTTCAGCAAATTAAAGATTTAACAAGATTTGCCATCCAAGCCAAAGGCCCAGATGGCAAGTGGACAAGGAAGCCATTGGCTTATCGAGAGTCCAACAATGTTCACCTACTTATAACCCGCCCTCCTGATATATGTGTCAACCTTGTTTTTAAACATATTCACGCTGCTAGCAGTTACACAATCTGTAGACAGTTTGTTCCATTCATTTATTGTCCTCTGTGAGAACGAGTGCTTCCTGATGTCCAATCTACATTGATCCTTTACTAATTTTACCTCATGTCCTCTAGTTCTGCTATCCTTCTTGACTGAGAAAAACTTATTTCTATCAATATTTTCATACCCATTCAATATCTTAAAAACTTCAATCTGATCTCCTCTTAACCTCCTTGTCTCTAGAGTTGTTAAACCACATTCTTTCAGACGTTCTTCATAACTAAGGTCTCTAAGTTCTGGAATCATTTTAGTTGCTCTCCTTTGTATGCGTTCAAGCGTATCTATATCCTTCTTACGATATGGTCTCCATGCTTGTATACAGTATTCTAAATGAGGTCTAACTATTGCTTTATAAAGAGGTATAATTAACTTTTTTCCCTTGTATGTTATGTTTCTTCTAATCAATCCAAGAATTTGATTACCCTTTAAAGCTGCAATACCACACTGCTCTGAAACTTTCATATCAGCGCTTATTGTAACTCCTAAGTCCTTTTCTTTTACAGTAGTACCAAGAACAGTATCTCCCATTTTATAGTTTACATTCAAGTTCCCATGTCCTATATGTAGGCATTTACATTTCCCAAAATTGAACAGCATCTGCCATTTCTCAGACCATTTCACTAATCTGTCTAGATCGTTTTGTAAATGTTGTTTATCACCATCAGTATTAACCTTTCTAAACAGTTTTGTGTCGTCCGCAAATTTCAGTACGTTACTTGTTATACTCTCGTCCAAGTCATTGATATAAATTAAGAATAATATAGGTCCTAATACTGATCCTTGAGGTACCCCACTCAAAACCGATTTCCAATTTGAAACTTCTCCATCTACTACAACTCGTTGTCTTCTGTCAGTCAGCCATTGTTCTATCCAGTCAGTTATGCTATCCCCGATACCATGGGCTTTTAATTTAAGTAGCAATCTTTGATGTGGCACTTTGTCAAAAGCTTTCTGAAAATCTAAGTAGATAATATCTACTGGCGATCCCACGTCTATCCACTTAGTGATTTCTTCCAAAAAACATAACATATTTGTTAAGCATGACCTCGCTTTAAGGAATCCATGTTGAGATGAATTTAATAATTTATGCTTAACGAGGAAGTCCACCATATGGTCTTTAATTAACCTTTCTAATAATTTACAAATCACTGACGTTAAACTCACTGGTCTGTAATTCTCTGACTTATTTCTCGAACCCTTTTTAAATAATGGTATGATGTTTGCTTCTTTCCATTCAAACGGAACAACTCCCTCTTTTAATGACAAGTTGAATACTCTTGCAAGTGGTATACTGATTTGATCTACTGTTTCCATTAGTAATTTTGGAGGAATCCCATCCACTCCCGGTGATTTGTTATCCTTCATTGCCTTTATTTTCCTAGCTACCAATTCTGGAGTTACAACTAACGGTCCTAAATAGTCAGATTTAGCCCCTGAAATTTAGCATCAGCAACTGGTAATGAACTAATATCTTCTTTTGTAAACACTGAACTGAAGTAACCATTTAGGTCTTCCGCCATTAAAAACCCCTGTGATATTATATTTCCAGCACTGTCTTCTAGAGGTCCAACCTTGTCTTGTACGTTTTGTTTACTCCTGACATATGCATAAAAACTCTTGCTGTCAGTTTTTATGTTACATGCCAGTTTTTGCTCATAGCTTCTTTTAGATTGTCTGATTTCAGTTGTAGCTGCATTAAGTGCCTCTTTGTATTTTGCATAGTCTTCTTCCTTTCTGGTACGCCTATAAACCCTCCACATAGTTTGTTTTAGCATTATTTTTCTAATTGCCTCTTTTGACAAGTGTTTCTTTCTACACTGTTTTCCTTGTTTTCGGAAGGAACAAATTTATCAATGATACTCTCAATTTCATATTTTAGAATATTCCAACATTCAATTGCAGTCTTATTCATCAGCATGTTATTCCAATCTAGCTGTGCTAAGTATTTTCTCATATCTTTGTAGTTACCTTTGCGGAAGTTTCTCTTGTACGTTTTCTTATTTTTACTTTCTGATTTTACATTGATGTCAAAATGTATTTGATTATGGTCACTATTACCCAATGGTTCAAATATTTTTACATTGTCCACTAATTCTTTTGTGATGACAAAACTATATCTAATACATTTTCTCCCTGGTTGGTTCTAGTACGTGCTGAGTAAGAAAGCTATCCTGGATTAAACATAGAAATTGTTGATCCTCAATCCCTGTGCTCTCTAGAGAATTCCATTGTATGTGTCCATGGTTAAAATCTCCCATTATGATACATTCCCCTTTACTAACTTCCTTTATAGCGTTTTTTATTTTTGTGTTGTCCTCTTCGTTTATGTTTGGACTTCGGTAAACTAATCCAATAGTTAATTTTGAATTTCCTGAAACAATTTTGCACCAAACAGCTTCATCGCAATCTGCTTCCCTTTCTAGTTTTATTTCATAAGCCAGAATAGATTCTTTAACATATAAAATAACTCCCCCGCCCCTTCTTCCTATTCGATCTTTCCTAAACATTACGTATCCTGTCAGTCCTAATTCAGCATCTGTTATATCTATGTTGGCCCATGATTCAGTTATACCAATTATGTGAGGGTCAATATCTTCTACCATAATGTTTAATTCTTTTTTCTTATTTACTATGCTCCTTGCATTTAAACATACACATCTATAACCTTTTTCAGAGATGTTTTTCGGATGATTTGATATTGGTTTATCTGTGCTAGTGGCCTCTTGTTCTGCTTGAAACACCTCTAAGTAACCCCCCTGCACTTCTAGTTTAAAGAATGTTTACTTCCAAAAATATTTGTCATTGTACCCAAGTCGCTATCTACTGCTGCTGAAAGTTTGTCCGCGAATACTGCCGCCCCCTTTCCACTTAAATGAAGCCCATCCTTCATGTACATATCAGCCCTCCCAACAAAACTTCCCCATAAATCCACAAATCCAACTTCCTCTTCCCTACACAGCCTCTGGACTAACATGTTAATTGCCATCCCCCGACAATTTCGATATTTATGACCCCTCCTGCCCATTACAGGTAAAATCCCTGACAGTATTACCTGCTCAACCCGCGTCTGTTTTAGTGTTCTGACCAACTGCCTATATTTCCTAACTATGGCAGTTGTACCCTCCCTCTCTACGTTATTTGTCCCTACATGTACTAAAACAGATCCACCCTTACCCGAGCCTACGATGATTTTTATCCTCTCAGTTATCGCCTCTATTTTGGCTCCAGGCAAGCAGACCACCACATCATCTCCCTTGTTTAAGACTCTGTCGGTCTTCCTAACTATCGAATCCCCCACAAACACCCTCGCTCTCTTCCTCACCCCCTCTATCACTGCTGCAGAATAATTCTTCCTTTCGATCCCCTCCATCACATTCTGTCCTGACCCCTTCCCTCCTGTCTCACCCACTCCCTTCTCCTTCCCTCCTGTCTCCCCTACTCCCCTCTCCTTCACTCCGGTTGTTTTCCCTCCCGTCTCCCCCACTCCCTTCTCCTTCCCTCCTGTCTCCGCTACTCCCCTCTCCTTCACTCCGGTTGTCTTCCCTCCCGTCTCCCCCACTCCCTTCTCCTTCCCTCCTGTCTCCCCTACTCCCCTCTCCTTCACCCCGGTTGTCTTCCCTCCCGTTCCTTTCCTTCCCGTCTCCTTACGTCCTGTCTCCCTATGACCTGTCACCTTCCCTCCTCTCAGCTTCCTCCCAGGCTGAGGTGAGCTCTCCCTAGCATCTCTTGTGTCTTTCCCCACTTTATCGTCTACTGTTCCCTCACCGGAACTACTGGCACAACTCCCCTGTTCCCTTCCCACCATTGCCACAACGAGCAGCCTCAGCTCTTCCAACTCCACCTCTAGTTGCTTCATCCTTGCGCATCCCCTACACTCAAAACTAAAACTATCTGCCTGGACCTCAGCCCAGGACTTCTCGCACCCAGACTTGACGAAATCTACCCAGTTACTACAACTGCCACAAATTAAGTGCCTTGTGGCCTTTAACTGCCGTTTGCACGGCGCCATCATACAATTTAGTTTTAATTAGTTTGCTACGTTAGCCTTGAATAAGGCTGTTTTTGTGATCAAAAGAACACTTTAGGCTAAAAATCCTGCCACCTAGCGAATACGGAGAACACTGTGTAACAAAACAACGAAGTCAGTGTGTACTAATTTACGCTAAAATCCTGCTGTTAATTCCTTTTTACCGAAAACGTTGACTACCACTATGTCAGATATTACCTTATGTATGTAATTTAAGTAAATAAATCACTTTATCTTATATATATATATATTAGCTAATGTAAACGATAGCTCGATGCACGGGTTGAATGACCTGTAAACAAACTCCCTTTTATCACTCGTTGAGTTTGAATCCGGGAAAAAAAATACTACCTCTGTTAACAACAACGGTTTCTTAATATATGTCTACAAGAAGTTGGTGAACAATATATGTATAATGCTAATACTTATTCTAACCAATATTCACTGTTACTGACTATTCACTATGTTATCTAAATTTTCGAATTGTAAACACCCCTATTAACGCTCGCTAAATTCCCTGACAGAATCCGAAACTAACTTACTCTAAAATACTCCCTCTGACTAATAATTAACAAAACCTGTTTCCTAATATATGTCTACAATACGTTTGTGTATAATATATATGCAATAGTAATACTTATTCTATTTGATATTCCACGTATTTCTGTAAATGATCTACACCAAATTCAAGTCGCTGCACCAAGTCCAAGTAGCCGGAAGTTACTGTGTTACTGCCAAAGGCAGTGGTAGGCCCTTATAAACTTTATAGTAATAAGGCTATTTCAATAAGACGTTCTTTTATACCCAGTGTTGCCCTGGGGGTGAAGACCTCTCACATTTCTTTGCATGGGCACAACGTCATGTCACTCTGCACCCACCACTACGGTGCCTATACGGTTTCAGCGCTGTTGGCCTATGCTGAGCGCGAACGGTTTGTACAGTTTATTTTTGCCGCTGCTATTTCTTTTCTGTGTTTTATTTTTATCATGTTCAGTGGCGTCGAGAGGTGATGACTTTGCCCTGTGGAAGCCACTTACCCTCCAACGGTCGGCTGTCATCTCAACATTTCCCCAACCTACGAGAATAGAAAATTCTTTGTCCTTTTTTACACAGCTTGCCATGTCTTAATATTTGTTTTAATTGAACGTTACTGCCAATACCCCGCTCTACGCTCACCTTTAAATTAGCAGTAATTATACTGCTAGCGGGCGACGTAAGTTTAAATACTGGGCCTGCTGTCAGGCGTAACATTCGGTTGGCTACCACAAACGTTCCGTCAATTCGGGATAATACAGAATCACTTAGCGGTATATTAATTTCTAAAACAATAGACATTCTTGCTGTCACTGAGACCTGGCTCAGACTAGATGATACAGTTGCATGCACTGCTGACATTTCTCCTTCTGGTTATACCTTCCATCATCGACCACATTCATTTAGTTTTTAATCCACTTGTTTTGAAATTTTCTCTGCTTATTTCGTCTGTATTTATTGCCCTCCAGGACACCCAGCCAATTTTTTTGAAGAATTCCAAGATCTGCTGGAAAATTTGGCAACTATGCATTAATAATTTGTTATATTTTTCGTGATTTTAATCTTTATTTGGACATAACTTCAGCAACAACAACTACCTTTAATGATGTCGTGGTATATTTTGATCTAAAACAACATGTTACCTTTTCGACAGAGATACATGGCCACTGGCTCGTTCAACTTGTTACAATACCCAAACACCTAAAATTTCGGATGGTTTATCAGACCACCACACTGTCATTGTTTATGCTAACATTTCCAGAAATAAAGTAGAGTCAAAACACAACGTGTTTTACATACCTATTCATAAGATTAACATTGCTGCTTTAAAGGCTGACATCCTTAAATCCCACCTAATCATAAAACCAAAGGGACACCTATCCGATTTGTGTGGACAGTATTATCAAGTACTCAAGGCTATACTTAACAAACATGCGCGTGTGAGATCCAAATCTGTACAACAAAAGCCACCCGCTCCTTGAATGACGCCCGAAATTCTACAATCTAAAAGGCGTCGTCGTTATCTTGAGCGCGTATGGCGCAAATCACGCTCGTCTTTGGACAGGTCGCGTTATTCAAAACACTATCACTACTGCAACATACACATGGCCAAAGCTAAATCGGATTATTACACAAATATGGTCTCAAATAACTCTGAAAGTCCACGTCAGCTATGGAACTGCATAACTAAAATACTACACAGGCGGCCTGCTCCATCTCTTCCTAATCATGTTTCAATCAAGTCTCTATGCGACTCGTTCTCTAGTAATTTCAAGGACAAAATCAGTCTTATCCGTTTTGCTTTCCCAGATCATACTTTAAGTACTGTAAATGTGGACTCTCAACGAGCAAATTCTTTACTTGTATCTTTTGAACCTACCACAGCTGATGAAGTGAAGAAACTAATTATGTGATATTGATCCACTACCAACCGTACTATTGAAATGTTGTCTTGATTCATTGCTCAAACCGATAACGGATATTATAAATGCATCACTATGTTCTGGCATGTTTCCGGGTGATTTCAAACACGCCCATGTCAACCCACTTATTAAGAAGACATCTATGCGTAAAGAAGATCTGAACAGTTATATACATGTTTCAAATCTCAGTTTTATTTCCAAAATACTGGAACAGGTCGTAGCTAGCCGTCTAACGTGTCACAATCAGCTTACAAAGAGTTTCATTCTACAGAAACTGCTCTCTTAAAATTACACAATGACGTCACCTTAAACATTGACAAAGGAAAGTAATAGCACTTACCTTGCTGGATCTGTCTGCCGCCTTTGATACCATATATCACAACATCCTTATTAAACGCTTATCATTGTGGTATGACATATCTGGCACAGCACTGAACTGGTTTTGATCATACCTAACTGGTAGACAACAAACCATAAAGATTGCAAACTGTTTCTCGGACGCACTCCCCACTTCGTGTGATGTCCCCCAGGGTTCTGTTCTTGGGCTTTTGCTGTTCACTCTTTACAACTACGCCACTGTTATCCAAAATCATAATTTGGATCACCACATTTACGCAGATGACACACAGATCTACGTTTCTTTGGCTATCTCTGATACAAATTGCTCCCTGAATCAGCTCAGCGATTGGCTCTACGAAATATTCCTCTAGACGACCGACAGCAAATTAAAATTAAACGCAGACAAAACCGTATTTCACATGATTGGTACTCCAAAGTAGTGTGGCAAACTTTATATTTTTTTTCCGACACGTATCCTGGGTCAAAATATCACACCAGCAGTCACAGCGAGGAATTTGGTAGTCACCTTGGATAAGAACTTCAACTTTAGACAACATATTTCTCAAAAGTGTCGTTGCTGTTTTTATCGTATCCGTGATCTTCGCCGTATTCGCCGGTATATGTCACTTTCTGTCGCTAAAACTATTGCAACAGCTCTTGTTAGCAGCACACTTAATTATTGCAATTCTCTCCTTCATAATATTGCTATCAAGGATATTACAAAACCTCAACGTGTCCCACTTCTAAAATAATTGCATTTGATCCCTGTGCGATATCGCATTATTTTTAAGATCTGTACAATTACCTATCAAGCCCTTTCAACCAAACAACCATTATATTTACATTCAATGCTCACATTAGCAAGACAGCCCATACAGCTTCGATCGTCTGGTTATGATTTACTTTCTGTTCCAGAGTTAAGACAAACTCTGGAACTCGAGCTTTCTCGGTTGCCGCACCAAGTCTGTGGAATTAACTCCCCTCCAGCGAAAAATCAGCAAGAAATATAGCTTCATTTCGCCGTAATATGAAAACCTATATTTAAAAAATTGCCTATCCTCCTTATCTTCTTGGCACCTCCATCCATCGTTTGACGACTTTTTGCATTGTACGTAATCACGAGAATACCTTTGGTTTTGTTGCGCCACTGAACTCGGATTTTTCGAGGATGTTGGCGCCAAAGAAGTAATTTTATTATTATTATTATTATTAAGTTCACGCAACTGCAGATCGTGACCGCCGTTCGTGAAGGGACTCTGTCCGGTATGAACGAGTGCGACGGTAACGTGTCGGAGGAATTGCGCAGTCGTTTCGCTGAGATGCAGCCCGTGCTCAAGAAAAAACAGCTTGACCCGCGACGACCTCGGATCCTGCATTCGTTGATTCGCTGAAGACAACGACATTCTCTCGCGATCGCTACGCATAACACGTAAGGAGTTGCCTTGGCAATTAGATTCTGCTCGCTACGCCGCTCCTCACTTCGCGTCTAGACCACGTGGTCAAGCTAGAGTACCAGTTCATCGAGAACGATCAGAACCCGTCCTTCCGTCATTTTCTTGGCTCCGTGTCTGCGGCCCGGTGTGAGGGGAAGCCTGCCCTTATCAACCATGGCAATCTTGCGATTGTGTCAACTCAGACAAGCATCGACGCCGGACAATTGGTGGGATATCAACCGACGGCCTCCATCGAATCGGGCCGTACCATCGAATTCTTGCTACCCGCACCGGTTACGCCTAACTGGATCCAGCCACCACATACGTGTTCGGGCGAGCGAAGGTGACCAAAGGTAATGGAAGGAACTTCGGCTAGAACGAGTCGGTAGGTCATATGAATAATTGGCTCAATTCGCTGTTCAGTCAAGTCGACGTCTATCTAAATGATACCCTCGCGACATTTTCGAACACCACGTGTACGTATTCGGCCTACATCGAAACACCGTTGAGCTATGGTACCGAAGCCAAAGTCACGCAACGGACGATTCTACTGTGGAACAAAGACACCGTTGGTCACAGTGTAGTGACAGCGATACCAACGAAGGGTTGTGGATCGGAAAACGTACGTTTCGAAGTCGGATCGTCGACCTGATGGGACAACGTCACGTGGACCTGTTCCTGGAAGACCTTTTCCTCGTCAATGGGATCAGCGTCAATATTCGATTCGTAGTAAAGTAAGAAGTGATCAAGACACTGGCGCCGCTCACAATCACAAAGTTCACATCGTCGACACCACAATGATCGCGAGAAAAGCCGCCCCGAGATCTGCCGTCCAAAGGCACTCGACAAGGGTATGACCAAACACACGTTGCTTCACGTTCACTGCAAAGTGTAGTATATCCGCATCAAGGGGCCATGTCGCACATGCATGAAAACATGTTCCTAGGATCCATGCCGAAACGTCTGTTGCTGCGCTGCATTGACAACGGCGCTTTCAGTGAACGGAACGCTAAAACCTGTTTCACGCCAAGCAAAACGACATCAACTTCTCCGCCGTGTAAGTGGACTGTCGACAGGTGCCCGCCATACTCCTTCAACCGAATTTCCCCGATTGCCGGTACATCACGAGTTACGTCAACCTGTTCGCCTAGACCGGCAAGATGTCGCAGGAAGAAGGGAGCGGTCTGATGCGCCGACTTCCGTTATGGATACACTTTTTTTGGTTTCGACCTCACCCTGGACGCGTGCAACGTGTCGTGCGTCCACCTGATACAAAATGGCAACCTGCGCATCGATATTTACTTCGACGCGGCATTAACTCAGACAGCGTTTCTGAATAAACATTGTTCGAAGTGGGCTCACAACGCCAAGATACTTCACAGTCATCTAGCTAACGTGTGCGGACAATCCTGCGTTGTTTATTTATTGCTTCGACGTAACGGTGTGTCGGTGAGCGCGTTTACACAAACGTTTGGCACCAACTTAGTCACAAACGATTGTCGCCTGTTCCATTGGTTTAGAGATCTGAGATACGGTAAAATGTTGTATTGTTGACTGTCACGCGTTACTTGCTCGCTTTGTTCATTTCATTCAACATTGGCGTTTCTGGCGCAGGAGAGATCCCCGCAAGCTCGAGGCTTCTGGGGTGGGAAAGATCCTTGTAAGACTCTTCTTCTCATCTCATCCTTGGTCTCTGGCGCGGTGTTGGTTCAATCCTAACTTCGGGGCCTCTATTTTTGAGACGATTCCTCTCGTAAATTATCCTCGATGACCCTTCGTATGGCCCTTGACCTCCTCATTGATGAGGCCATATTCTCAGCTTGACCCTAGATCAACCGAAAATGTATATAAACATGCCGGGAAGACCCAAGTCAACCCTCTCGTGACCGGAATGAGCCAATGACTACCTCGATGAACACATTGACCGGAAACAATCCGATATTCATCCCAACTTTGAGGTTTTAAACCTATCATCTACAACAACCTATGTCAACTCGTACGACTCGGTATTGAATGATAACCAATGTCGGTTAAATTTCATCATCATTGACCAACTATCATAGACACCACAGTCGGTCGGCTTAATTATCCTAAGACCACGTGGTTGCTTGCGTAAGTGCGTGCATGCGTGCGTGTGTGAGTGCTTGCCGGTGGGGGTGTGTGTGAGCCACCATTCTCAAAAGGTGGCAGTGAAACATGGTAGGGTGATTTACCATTAAACATAATTTCTTTGAATGACGCATTCAATATTTAATATATGGTATAACGAAATAAATAAATGTGATGCTGTTATAGTTGTTGGACTTGAGCCTTTGAAAATTTGATGAATGATAGGTCAGAAAAACGGGTGAAAATCGACACGCTAAGCGTGACGCGGCGATCCTCACTCTAACCACACTATAAACACAATATTATAACAAGTGCTTGTAATCGGATGCGAAAGAAAGGTGAAATGGGCGTAGTACCAGGGGTCATCAAAGCAGCATTATTAAAACAATT
Organism: Lamellibrachia satsuma; assembly: GCA_033239005.1. NCBI lineage: Eukaryota > Metazoa > Annelida > Polychaeta > Sabellida > Siboglinidae > Lamellibrachia > Lamellibrachia satsuma. Next base: position 2,784,994 of record BSQZ01000066.1, read on the forward strand.
ATTGTAA
>BSQZ01000066.1:2790000-2902500 GCA_033239005.1 Lamellibrachia satsuma
CGTTTGTTGTGCGATGCTACTTAGCACCTCTGGATCTTATAAAAGGCGAATTGTCACTCTCATATTGAGAAGTTGATCCAACAAGGTCAACCATACTTAAAGCAATATAATTTTTCGTATTTTAAATTACAACACAGAAAGCTTGTAAGTTTATTTGTAACATTTTGGAAACAAAACAAAATATCAAAGACGTGGATCTTCCCAGAAAAGTGTTCGGAATGGTGACTATGGACAGTATAAGAGATTCAGTTGATGATCATTTGAGAGATTAATTAGCATGCTTCAGAAAGTAGAGATATAGTTGAAATACGTTTATTCTGCGAAATATAATACAGCAGGCAGTTGAGCGGAAGACAACTTTATAAGACAACTTTATAAATACTTCGAAAAGGCCTTTGATTCCGTGCACCGAAAGAGCCTTTGGAAAGTCATGGAGAGCTACCGAATCGTACACAAAATAATCTAAATGATTAAGATCATAAACGTGGATAGAGACTGTGCAGTGTTATACGAAGACAAGAGAAGAAGTTGAAGCAGGATTGGTCACGAGAATACAAACTGGTGAGAAACGGTAGCACAAGACAGACAAGAATTGGGGTGGAAAACATGGAATAAAGCCAAATAGATTAACGAATATAGAACGAACTGGAGAAGGAGCATTACAGCTTGATGTATCACTATATCCGAAGAGGATATGTAAGATAAGGTAATGGAGTTGTTTAACCCATATTGTTGTGGGAAATTCAACAGTTTTAAACGGTCCCATGGGATAGGTAATTGTAATTCACAATTGGAGGGGTTCTTGTATAAATTAATTCGATTAATGCATGTAGAAAAAAGAGCATAGGGTTCTGAGATAATTGACAGGTAAGGTGTTAAAACATGTCGTGATTGGCTATAAAAATATCAGTGCTAAAATTAGACGGAAGATGCACTGTCATCCGTCGCGTTTATAGCACACATACCTTATTACACACCTTACCTGCGTCAAAATCAAACTGTTGTCCGATTCCCTGATGTAAACACTCAAACGTTTCCCTCCTAACTCCGACGTGTATACGTACCTGAAACATGTGGCACGAAACTTAATACATCACTTCTTTGTAAACTTTTCTGTAAAAAGAGAGATTATTCAACATGCTTAGTTGCGTCTATGCTTAGTTGCGTCACTGACAGTCGGTGACGAGCAACACGAAACACCAGCAATGCATGAGCCAAAAAGCTCTGACTTTACCACAGCAAAATAGTTGCGGACGTATGAAGAGTTTGGGTTTTCGTTCAGTTCCTTAAAGTTGATATCATACATTATCGCTTCTCGTAATAATTGCCGATAACGCATTATTTAATTCATCATTCATTATAAATCCACGGGAATTAATTAAGATTTTTGCAAAATACTTACTGTTGCAATTACCATATGGAAACTGTACTGACGACATTTCAGATTATGTTGATTATATAACACATACCACGATGTGTTGTACAATTCGGCATTATTGGGAGAGCGAGAGCTCTAACCATAATAGTGGGAGGCGGAATATTGAGGCGGAGTTCGCCCACAAAAACTTGAAGAGTTGACATTTCTATGGACATTTCGATAATGTTAAACAAACCGCATTTAAGGGTAGCTAAAGTTGTGGATTTTGGTCTATGCACTTATAAAAGTTGTCAAGCATACCCATTTGTAACTACAATTAATAATATGATGCCAGCATTTTACTAGGAAAACCTTGTAGAACACATTTCATCTAAATGTCATGGGCCGCGTCATACTGTTCGATAATCCTACGTAACGAGTGTTGAAATCTACGAAAATTTGCTTGCCAAATATACACATATTTGTATACAAATATTCAAATTTTCGACAGTAGTTTACGACCATGCGTTGATTTTATGTATACCGGCATAATATAAAACGCCACGCGTAGTCTATGTTATCCGATTTTTGTAGAACTGCGCATGCGCTTATCGGTCGCACTGGTTAACATGTCAGCCCTCGGTCCTCCGGATAAATGACCGGAATCTTCTAATGTTATAAATTATTCGAATAAACCCAAACGACAACTTTTGTTTCGCTCTCATCACGGGCAACTCCGCATTGATAACAATACTGTGGACACTTACTTGCCATTCGGGTATGTGTTTATACCTTTCGGGCAGCTAAGTCCTGCTAGGAGAATATGCCCCTTCGTGCCATTGTAGAAGCCGACATTGCCAAGACTGAGACCACGAGAGAACTCCACAATAAAATCGAACTTGTAGTAGTTGGTGAAGTAGAAACTGTCTTCTCCCGTCGCCACGATGTCATTTGGGCTGATGGTGCACATGAAAACAGCGATGACGTTGCAATATTAATTAAATTTGTTTAAACTTTCGAAGAGCCCACATATATGCAGTATTTACAGTTTTTTGAAAGCCCCTGTAAAAAGTGAAATCGTCATTGTACCGTTTATACCATGTGTCAGCCTACCAAACCTGTAGACAGATTAACAATTCTGAATAATTTACAAGGCGTTTGTTAATATTGCCTAACGACATGGACTTTTAGAAAAGTTGACTGCGTCATTGTCGGGTCAATATATGTTCGGATGTGTCACAACTGCCGTCTCTTCTCGTCGTACTGAAACTTCTCAACTGTATGTTTTCCATCCGCGCAAACGTTGACAACAAATATGTAGGTCATGTCTGATAAACAAGTCATATAATGCGTCATAATAAATTATACAAAAAGTTAATGCTACATGGTGAATGAAAACATTCTGAGCGACTTCACGTGTTTACTTAGTACGCATTCCGTAAAATAACTTACAACCCATTAAGAAATAGTGTAAATAAATAAATAGTCTTCTGAACAGGTTTTATATCCATGTATATGTCGCTATATAAATAAAAGTTATTATTATTACTAGAAAAATGCCCGTCCCAAGGACGAGATAACTTGGTACTTTATACGTGACAGTCATGATAGTAATGTTTACCAAATGCCTCATGCCAATATGGCATCAATGCGCTCGAGATTGTTTAAGGGAACGTCAAACAACGCATTACCAAAAACAACCGCGTCACACACGTGATGCAATATCCGTTGCATATTCAAAATGTTGAAAGTCGCGTGAATTTAGACCCACGAATACTTGTGTTGGTCTGCGACCTCGGGCCAATACTTGGGTGGTAATCTCAAACGGTTTACGTACCGAAGTATATGCCGCGCGCGCGCGTGGTTTCTGCGATTGTCGGAGGTTGACCTTTTACGTGGCGAACCTGTAGACAGAAAAAACATTAAGAACCCTTGAAAAACATTAAGAATCCTTGATATACAGGGTATTTAAAAAATAAAGGACTTACCTTTCATTCGCGTGGTCGTAGAATAATCTCTGAAAACATAGCGCCGAGGTGCAAGCCGTCTAGCAGGAAAACGTCAATATACAATCACACGCTAGCTCGTTTATAGTTAGAAATAAAAACGGCTAAACTTATTACACAAATAATACTTGATAAACGACGGAATGTTAACGGTGACATATGACCGCAGCCAAAGACAGTTCCAAAGAAAATGTCCTGGGTTACAAACAATCTTACCGGAGTTGCAATCTCTCCAAATGCTGAGACCGAGAGGAGAGAGTGTGGATCTGTCGAGGTCGCCTACGATATCGAGCGCGTGGGCCCCGTGTCTGGGCTTCTTGAAGTCAAACAGCAATATGTCACCTCAACTCAGTGCTTCAAAACCCTGTCCAACAACGAAGATTAGTTTAGGCTAAAAAGAACATTATTTCGCTATGTTTCTCTTTTATGCCATGAAACGTTTCCCAACTATCATCGTCGTCATTATATACGTTGTCCATAATTGTATTGACACTGAATTAGGATATCGTCGTGGTCGTCGACATAAGTAGTAGCATCGTATGATTAATAACTAACACAAACGGCCACCAGAACTTACCTATGTGGTGAACGCCAGTCCATTCGGTAGTACCTGGATATCTTCTGATACTTTGTCTAGCAGGCAAGGACACACATTTTACCGAAGCTGTACTAGGTTTGATACCGAACATACAACAATATAATAACAAACTACATCATGTATATATGTTTTGTGGAAACATAAGGTGCACAATGTTAACGGTCAACCGTGCTTGTAATCTGCCAATGTTTTAATATTACATATGAAGGCCAAATTAACCATCCCAGCAAGCCGCTCCTGTAATCTTACTTTATTTTAATGATGTAGGTTTATATGATATGTATAATTAGCATGTGTTGGTATATATATATATATATATATATATATATATATACATACATACATCAGTACGCACCCCAGCACGCCCGCACGTACACGTACACTTTCCGATGCCTGACACCAGCCTGCATCGGCCTGGCTGGTGGTTGCATACCGTCTTGTGGAAAGCAAACGTCCATCTGTAAACACAAACTCGTAAACATAAACCTAATATATAAAACATGAAGATTCGACACACGTATAAAGCTGTTGATTGGCTTGGCGATGTTGTTTTCATCTCATCACAAGTGTACTGACGCACCTAATATGTCAACAAGGAACCAGGCTGATTAGATAAGGAATCTCGGAGCAGCAAGTGGTCAGCGAAGGGCAGTGCGCTTGACCCACCGGTGTGTGGACATGCTCTGGAGCTACACCAAACCAAGTCTTAGCTATGGGCAAATAGCAACCATCATGTTGTGGTTTTATGATTTAGTGATTTGGAACTGCCCTTCTTTTCCTAACACAAAATGCAGTGTTTGAGGTTTGTATCCGCCTTTGCACATCTTTGCTGAACGTGTGCACTGAAGTCAGTTGACGCGTCTACCATATTGAAGGATACATATGCAAAACTGACACGATCGGCTGTTAACTTCCTCTTACTACGGTTGAAGATATTTCCACTGATAGCCTTGAAAGTGTTGAACAATTTCCAGCTGCTAAAACGTTCGACGCCGTGGGACGACAAGGACTGCGGGCATTGCTGCGGGAATATCATTCCCTAAAAGATTTGTTGAAATTATCAAGACACTGGAGAAGAGCATAAGCAAGACATCATCAAGCTGCACAAACAATTGTGGATGAGATTAACCATGTCTCAATCATAATGAAATATTTGGTGCAATAGTATTTTTCACGCTGGTCTATCGAGTTGAAGCATAAACACTGTACCGAAAGCATGTCAGGAAACTGCGTGCCTTGCCGGTGATACATACGAATAATATGGAGTATTCACATACCGAAAAAGGACATACTTAAGTGAATAAACACCCCGAGCAAGTATATATATATATATATATATATATATATATATATATATATATATATATATATACACACACACACACACACACACACACACACACACACACACACACACACACACACACACACACACACACACACACACACACACACACACACACACACACACACACACACACACACACACACACACACACACACACACACACACACACACACACACACACACACACACATACACACACACACACACACACACATATGCGAAAGACAAAGGTGGCTCGACTAGACAACAACATACTTCCTAAAGAAATGTTGTATTTCCCACTGTCGAAGCCAAGGTCGCCTCATACGTACATTCAAAGATGTAATAACGCAAATAATGCAGTAAAGAAGTATAAACTTCAGGTAGTGGTACTCACTTACCGAAGAACGACCGACCTGGATGTGATTTATGTAATGCGAACCAAGCGAACAGAAATAATCGCAACCAACACTGACACCGAGAGCGATGGTGCTGTTCCGATTCACATCAACTAAAGCAAAACGGCGTATTATGAAGGACTTACGCTGACTGGCTGCACAAGATTATTATGTAGCCAACGGTACATACAGCGATACTGTGTTGCAGTATAGTTACATCGACCGACGAGTTTGGAACAGACGCGCCAGCTTACGACTGCATCGACTGTCTTACAAATGAAGTAGACCGCGAAGCCTGGTCGTCTTTACACTACTGTTCAGCCGGTCATGTGCGCACGGGTATAATAACAACATGTGTTAACTATTCTAAAGATGTTGGGTTGAGTTGTACACGAAGCTTCGCAGTCAGCAGGCCAGGGATACAGCAACATTGGGAAATATCGTTATCTGGGTGATGATGTATGTCAGTGATCTCAAATGTATGTCAAGCCTATTCATATCATATATCTAATGAGTAATCGCATACCGAAAAAGGACATACTCAAATGAATAAAAACGAGCATGTATATATATATATATATATATATATATATATATATATATATATATATATATATATATATATATATATATATATATATATATATATATATATATATATATATATATATATATATATATATATATATATATATATATATATATATATATATATATGAGATAGACAAAGGTGGCTCGAATAGATGACAATACACTTCCTAAATAAATGTTGTATTTCCACTGTCGAACCCAAGGTCGCGTCACACGTAGATTGATGAGCTCCATGTAAACGTAATAGCGGCGGCAGGTTTTGCAGAAGAATTGGAAATAACGATTGACAATACAATTAGTAGCATAAGTTATTTAAACTAGACGAGCAGGAAACTATTAGTTATTGACGGAATGGGAGTATCGGAATGGCGACCCGATTTTGGTGAAAACTAACATCGTTTTTTTTACGCTTGTTCATTTCACGGATACTATATTTGCGGCAACCAATTTTTTTAGCATATCCGTTTATTTCGGACATTTCTTAAAAAATAAAATACAAGTATAACAACCATAACATTATCATAGTTGTGGCAGTGTTCATTTACACTGTCTATTCAAATATTGACATTCATATAAATGATGTTTTAATGGTAGACCAGACAGTATTATCATAATACCATGTTTTGATGGCATGATAGCATGCACACGCATGCTTCGGCGTAGGCACCCGAACATGCTCGTGATTTTGTACACATCATCGAGCCAAACCCTAAAATTAAACCAGGGTTTGCTCGTGTATCGTCTCCGAAGTTGAAGTTACATTTTCTTTCGTTCAGTTACATTTGAATAATATACTTACGTGTTAGTGTCCACTTGACATAGCAAGTGCGTGTAAACAATGTTTGTTTTGTAAATGAGACTGTAATTATGCATTGTTAAATAGTTTAATATGACGTAGATTTTCCACGCCCAAAAAGCAATTAAACGCTGATAGTTACACTACTGTTCAGCGGTCATGTGCGCACGGGTATAATAAAAACATGTGTTAATTATTGTAAAGATGTTGGGTTGAGTTTAACACGAAGCTTCGCAGTCAGCAGGCCAGGGATACAGCAACATTGGGAAATATCGATATATGGGCTGACTTTTATTTAAAACAGCATTACTTTTACCTCTACCTCGAACGTCTCCATCATCTCCCTCTCCCTCCACAGCTCTCTCTCTCTCTATCTCTCTCTCTCTCTCTATCTCTCTCTCTCTCTCTCTCTCTCTCTCTCTCTTTCTCTCTTTGCATATGTAAACCACTCCCCTTAGTAGCTGGCGAAATATTCGAAGGGTGCTAATTACCCGTCTTGCGGTCCGCATTGCAATCATAATTAATGAAATTGAAAGTGCCCTTATATATGGAAGACTCACATGGGAAATAAATATCTTGTGTCCCTTGCTTCAAATCCAAGAATAAAGGTATCGAACAAAAACGTTCGACGCCGTGGGACGACAAAGATGTTGGGCATTACTGTGGAATATATTAATATGAAGATCGGCGTGTTCATTATTTTCATCATTATTATTAATATTGATATTTTAAATATTATTTAGAAAATGTTTTAAATACCACCTGTAAACAAAATAAAGGTTTCGTCAGTTATGATGTATTTGCATTTTTTATTTGGTTGAAACAATGTATTTTAATGTGCAATAACGTTTTAATAAGATCGGACATAACATTACGGTAGCCAAACCACCGTACACACGTGTGATGTTTAGCAAATGAGTGTGTTTGTGTGTATTTATATAATGTGCATGTAACAATGATACATAATTGCCGGTGTAAACCAGTGCATAATTTGTTTTGCAATAGAATGGTGGCATACACAAGCATGCCTACGCGTACGCACGCGCACATGCACCTGACTATGTACACATCATCGAGCCAAACGCTACAAATTAAACCAGGGTTTGCTCATGTATCGACAAGGATATCCAAGGATGAATTTACATGTTCTTTCGCTCAGTTACACCTGAATAATATACCGACGTAGTAGTTTCCACTTGACTTAACAAGTGCATGTAGACATTGTTTTGGGTTGATTATTATGTAATGCTTTATTGATGAATAATTTAATATGACGTAGATATTCCACTCAAAAAACAATTATGCGCTGATATTTACACTGCCGTCCAGCCGGCCACGTGCGCACGGACATTGTAACGACACACGCACGCACGCACGCACGCACGCACGCACGCACGCACGCACGCACGCACGCACGCACGCACGCACACACAAGTACCTCCTAAAGCTGTGACAAAGGCAAAGGGGAGCGGAAAAAAGAAAAAAAAAACAACTTTTTGTGTTCCACAGTGCAAACATAAAGGAACGGAAACGGACAACATGGTACAATGCCACCTGTTCCAGCTGTGGTCCACTACGAATGCGTTGGCGAACAGCCAGAGACGATCATTGGCGTATGGAATTGCCATGCATGCAGACAATTGCCCAGTGTTGTAATGCAACAGGTGGATAAAGTATCTAATGTCGAAGAAACAGTGCTGCAGCTAAAAGTAAACAATGCCGGATTAATCAAACTGGAGAACGCGCAGTGCAATGCAAATTATACAATCAAGGATAAAAACTGTGCTCTGGTCGAATAAGTAGCATGTCTTCGCAATTAAATGAGTCATCGTAACGAACTCAGAGCGATGCATGCCAAACTTGAGAAACTTCGTCGGACTTGGCAAACCTGATTCAGGCGCCTACTGAACGCGAATTATATGCCGCATTAACAAATAGAAAGATGTTTGGTGACCAGATTGTACGGGACATCCACAAAGTCACCACTGCGGACGTTGAACAGGTGGCCTTGCACACAACATCTAGGGCTACGCCAAAAGACTTACTAATTGGTACCCAGTTGAGTGAGGTGTGCAAAGAGGAAATCACTATCGTTTGTAGCGATGTAGTAATATGTGAGGCAGACATGACTCAACTGAAGCAGGACTTCAGCGACCTCGTCACCAGTGCACCGGAGAACGTCAGCAGTGTAACGATCAGCAGTGTCTTGCTCGATAAAACAGAGGCACGCGATGAAAAGATTAAGGAAATTAAAAATGTTCTGAAAGATAAGTGCCCGGTTCTTAGACAGCGACCATAATTTCCTGTTCCGCGATGGATCATGCGAAACGTCAGCCATCCAAAATAAGGGTGTCCTTCATTCTACTTGCGGGGTGAAAAGGTTAATATGTAACCTCTCACTAGCGGCTAGTAACCATCGTGAAGACGGAGCTCAACGGGGTCTTCTTCGCAGAGGTGCTGCAATTCATCAAGAACGACTGGCAGGAGGCCGCCGAAACAGGACCGCGGCGCGCCGGATAGCCATCCTGCAGATGCAGGGGGTAGCGTAGCTCCTGGATACTTGCGTATTTCTGTGTGAGGTGGTGGGGGGGATAATGTTACCTAAACATGTCGACATAAGCATGCTATGTCTTGCTTTGCCTGTGGTCAGAAGGGCCACAAAAGCAAACATCACAAGGAGAGGGGCTAGGAAAGAGGCCGGAATAGCACGGCCATGCCAGGGATTAAAAGTGGAGTGCTCAACATTCGGTTTTTGAATGTCAACGCACGGTCACTGAATATTGCGAAATTAGATGAGTTGTTCGTAGTGGTTCACATGAACGACGTTGCCATGGAAACCTGGTTCAATAATTGAATTCGGAATATGTCGGACTAGCAGGTTTCTGTTGTGAAAGGAAGGAATGGGTGGAAAGAGGATGTGGAGGGGAAGCGTGTTATGTGGCAGAGACCTTGGTGTATGATGGGTTTCATGATATTGAAATTGATGAGCACGAAATGCAGTGGATTATATTGAAGCCCAATAAATTACCAAGTAAATTCTCATGTATTATTACAGCGTGCATATATCACCAATCTGGTGCTGACAACAATTCAATAACTCATGTTTAGCACATATTATGGATACGACCGACTTGGTAGGTGAGCCACGCGTAATCGTGCACTATTAGACACAATGCGGTCTAACATGTCACCTGTGTACATTTGTCCGACAGTGCTTGACGGAGTGGGGACATCACACCACAAGATGGTGTTACTGGTTCCATCGTGTTTCCCAACACTTTACACGGGCATGCGCCAGAGCACCAGGCGCATTGCAGGGGGTAGCGTAGCTCCTGGATAAGACCAACTTAGTAGGTGAGCCACGCGTAATCGTGCACTATTAGACACAATGCGGTCTGTTTTCGTAAAAATAGAACGTGTGTTGAATCTCTGCAGTATATTGATATAAATGGGACTGAATTTGAAAGGATTACTCAAGCAAAAGTATATACAATATATATATATATATATATATATATATATATATATATATATATATATATATATATATATATATATATATATATATATATATATATATTCACATTCACGAGAGTAATTACACACAATCGAGTCAATGGATGAAGTTATATTTTCTTTCGTTCAGTTATATTATATATATAGACGTATTAATGTCGACTTGACATAGCAAGTGCGTGCAGACAGTGTATTTGGCAAATGAGTCTGTAATTATATATTGTTAAAGAGTAAAGTGTAATATGGCGTATATACTACAAACCTCCCCCCCAAAAAAAACATATTTTCTGATAGTTACATTACCGTTCAACCTGTCGTCTGTGCACGGGTATAATAACGACATGTGCTAATTATTCTAGGTATGTTGGGTTGAGTTTAACACGAAGCTTCAAATCATTCAGTCAACAGGCCAGGGAAGCAACAACACTGGGAACGTTTGTTATCTGAGCTGACAATTTAGCTAATTTAACTAACATTACTTTTCCCTCTTCCTCTGCATCTCCAACCCCATGTCCCTCTCCGTCCACCATTCTCTCTTCCTCTCCCTCCTGATCACGATCTCTCACTCATTTTCCCCTCTCTCTCTTCCTCCATCTCCTTCCCGCTCTTTCTTATATTGATTTTGTTGCTTACCTGATGTAGTAACACTTCCAATGTGTAATTAAATGTCCACATTTGATCCAGGAGTCCTATGTATACATTATATGATTATATGTTTTCCTCTATTTGATTTCAGCTCAACTGCAACGCCTTCCGTAATGGTGTCCACCACTGATGATATGCTTTTAATTTATATAAATTTGAATTGTAGTGTAAACGTTTTGAACAGGATTAATATAATTATAATAATCACTGTCTGAATATTTTGAATGGGCAAAACTATCTCTCTCATTCTCTCCCTTTCTCTCTCTCTCTTTCTCTCTCTCTCTCTCACTCTCTCTCTCTTTCTCTCGCTCTCAGATATGTTTTTTTTCACGAGATATGGGTTTCATCTGACAGGGAAATATGCTGCAGTTCTTGTATGTGAGTTTGTCAGGGTTTTCGATAAGGGCACATATACCTTAAATTATTTTAACAAAATGCGCAGGGGGAACTGACAGAGATAACTTAAAGGAGTATAAATACACATCCTAAGACATGTTCACCATTTATTTAGGAGAATGAACGTAAATGTTAATGTCTAAATGCCAGGAGCATAGTAAAGAAACAATACATTATGGTAGCAGATATTGAAACTAAAGTAACAGTTACAACAGAAGTATGGGCACAGCAATATATAGTATATTCTAAGTTAGAACTGACAGGTTATGTAATGATTAGGAAGGATGATCGAGAGAGAAGTAATTTTATATACTAAATAAGCTATCCAAACATGTGAAGTAACATTGGAAGGTTATGTTGTGTGGAAGCAAATTGAGGTGAGTAAGGGGGGATTTGTTGTAATGGGTGATTTTAGTCATATTCATATAAAATGTGAATCATTTAAGAGAGCTGGGATTGACGACCATCAGTTTCGACTTTTAACACATGATTGTTTCCTTCTACGTTAGTCTTGGAATAAACTAGAGGTGGGAATGTTTTGGATATAACTTTGTCTTCTCAAAATTAATTAGTTAACAATGTTAACGTACATGAACCTTTGGGTTCCAGTGAACATAGCCATATCCATTTTACTATGAGTATTTAAAATGAGTACTTCAGCTATGTTTTTACCACATCAGATAGCAGCTCATTTTCAGTTCCAGTTATTAAATTTGAGATCGATAAATATCGTTCAGGCCAGTTATTTTAACTCCTGAAATAATAGCAAAAGAAATTCAGAAGAGGAAAGATAATAAATCACCCGGGATTGATAGGATACCACCAAAACAGTTTAAGGGTGGGCACGATGGCATACAGGTTAGATGGCCGGACTCTCAACCAAGATAACCCAGTTTCAAATTCCACTGCGGTATCATCGAAAATTTGGCAAGTTTGACCACCCCACGTTGCCATAGTTCACTCAGCTGCATACATTAGTACCTGATAATAGAGGTAGTGGTGGAAAGGTGAACGTATAGTTTTCGCGCAATTGCAGCGTGGCTGAATGCTTCCCAGATAATTTGGATTGGACTGAATACAGCGTTATGTAAGAACGTACCCATTTACCTTAAGGAAATTGAAGAGCAAATTAGTACACCATTTATAAAAGTGTTTAACGTGTATCTAGAATAAGGAATAGTGTCTTCAGTTTGGATAGAAGCAAATATTTCGCCTTTATTTGGGATCGAGGAACACGTCAGACAATTATAGGCCATTTAGTTTAACAGCAGTTGTAGGCAGATGACTAGAAAAAATAATTAGATACCACACGGTGGCATTCTTGTAAACCATAAATTACTAAATACATTTCAACATGCACTCCTAAAGGCAAGGTCATATCCAACCAATATCTTACGTTTTTTGGAAGAAATAATTTTGATGGTTATGACGCTGTTCATATAGTCAGGAGTAACAGAAAAAAGTGTTGGTGTGTTATTTATATTAAGAAGAAGCTTAATGGCCGAATATGTGAAACCAAGTCGATGGTAGTTTATGATATACTTGATGTGTGACTATTGAATTTGGAATTAACCGAAACAAAACTGCAATAGTCAGTTGTGGAATGTGGTGCTAGATTATGTGGGAATCACAGCACAACGTGGTAATGTAAGTCTGGAATGTTGAACGCGTCCCACAATAGTGGATATGTACAAAAGTGATCGATCAGTGAATGGCATATGTAAATCACTCCTCTTAGAGGGTGACAAAGTATTTGTAAGAGTGTTCCTCAGTAGTCTTTTGGTCCGCATTGCAAACATAACAAAGACATTGCTATTAGATCTGGAAGAAGCACCGTGGAATTATCTATTTTGTGTCCCTTGCGTCAAATCCAAGAACAAAGGTATTGAACAAAACCGTCTACGTAGTTGTCTTTGACTCTCACAAAAACGTTCGATGCCGTGGGACGAAAATGACTGTGGAAATTGCTGCAGAAATATGCCCTACTGCAGTCACGGAAGACGGAATTGGAGAAGACATCATCTACTTTTGGACGGCTGCACAAGCATTTGAGAATGATATTCACCATATGTGTCGGGTCCTAACAAAATGAGTCACATGAGCAAATTTGAAAATATTGAGTTACCTACATCATTGGTGCATATATGTTCATCAGTAGAGACTTACCAATTGCAGCGGTGTACGTTGTAGTGCGGTAATGTCGGTTTCAGACGACCCCATATATATATATATATATATATATATATATATATATATATATATATATATATATATATATATATATATATATATATATATATATATATATTCATAGATTGCCACTTAATATGTAAACGTATTTCCTTAGGCCTATATGAATGTTGTTTTATTTTGGATGACATTCAGTTTCAAATAATAGTGCGTGTCCGGTATGTCACGTGCATGATGTGCTTGCGTGCATGCGTTCGTTCACGTTTGAGCGTGCGTGCGCGTGTGTATGCGGTAGTGCCTTCACCAATATACCAATATGCTTCTTTGTGAAGTAAACCGCGCATAAATTATGCAGCCAACAAAGAGGAGGAGGAAGAGGGAGGAAGGGAGAATGGGAAAGGGAAGCGGATTGGAAGATGGAGATGGTGAGTGAGAGGAACATAGAGTGATGGGGGAAGAGGGAAACGGAGACAAAGAGGGAGAGGAAATATAATGCTGGTTTAAATGCAAGTCAGTTCGGATTACAAACTTTCCCAATGTTGTTGCTTCCTTGGCCTGTTGACTGGTTGATTTTGAGCATCCTGTAAAATTCAACCCATCATCTTCAGACGAATTAACACATGTCGTTGTTATACCCGTGCGGACATGACCGGCTCAACTATAGTGTAACCGAATAATTGCTTTTTGGACGTGGAGCATTGATATCATATTAAAAAATTATCAATATATAATTACAAACTTCATGGTACTTAAAAGCTCGCATAATGTATATTATGGCCAGGTCGTTATGAAGGGTATTTATATTAGTTTTATTTATTGGTCAAAATGTGATCGTTTGTTAGGTCATCACCCGACTTATAACCATAAATCAATAACGATACAATGGTGACATAATAAACCATCAGTAGGAAATATTGCTTTGATGTTAATACAAGTAGATGTAATGAACAAATCGAGCCAATAAATGAGTAGGAAATGACACATATTGATGGAAAGCATATGTTTGAAGGGCATCCATGAATTATCTATCATTTATATTTAGTAAATCAAGGTGAATTTTTAAATCTCCAAACACATAAAGGTCTCTTTGAAATTGTAAGTTGGTTTCAAGAAAATATGGAATTTCAGCATAATACATTATTTGTGCTTCCAACAAGACAGTAGATGCGTACAAAATTAGCAGATATGGATGAATATTTTATAACAATACATATTACTTCAACACTTTGGAATTGATGTGAATCAATAATTTCTACTTTATGTTTCAGGAACACGACTGTGTATCCAGCACTTTAACTAAATGACGGGAAATATGGTATAGGCAAAAACAACATGGAGTAATGTCAACTAGACATGTTGATGTAGCAGATGCTGATAGCCATGCTATGTCAAAGCTACCATATCTATGTTATTAGAAAGGGCAGGATATGGAAAAAAAACTGAGAGGTGTTGTGCCAATGCGAATGTTTTGAAATTTTATTTTTTTCAGAATTTATTGATACATCACCTGCAAGAAGAAGGATGATAGACATTCTAAATGGTTGATTGCCACCGAACTTTGTATACCGTTTTTTTTTGTTCGTACATAGACTAAAAAAAGAAAAATGTAAAGCTGGAGTTTTCGAAAAACTAATTCGTAAACTATTATTGATGATTATCTCAGAGTGTCACTAACAGATACATAAAGAATATGCATAATCGCATACTTAATAATCAAAGTATTGCAAAGAAGAAATAATATATATATATATATATATATATATATATATATATATATATAAAATATATATATATATATATATATATATATATATATATATATATATATATATATATATATATATATATATATATATATATATATATATATATATATATATATATATATATATATATATATATATATATATAAAGACCATACACATGACCGGCTGAACGGTAGTGTAAGTATCAACGTAAAAATGTTTTTTGGGCATGGAGTATCTACGTCATATTAAATTACATATTCATTAATCAAAGACACTCTCTGCAAGTGCTTGCTATGTCAAGTGGAAACTAATACTTCCGATTTTTCTTTGGGTGAGTGCAAATTTTTCGTCGGGGTTAGATTTGTCGGGTCATCAGTTCTCATCAGTTCATTTGCTCTCCCAACAAAAGTATCCCCACCAATATACGAATCCAACTCCAAATGTGTCAATAAAGCCTAAATCTTGTTTATTTAGGAAACTACAGAACATTGAAAAGGGAACTGAAAAAAAAATATCCGTGGAGTGAACAAGTATCAATACGTTTGATGTGTACATAGCATCCTATTGGCCAGTGGTGTGCGTGCAGAAAAAGGGAACAGGCGTTGTACCAGTTGCTCACCATCTACAATGTTTACCTGACTTCGGGATAATTGTTTTTTTCAGCAATCCCTCCCAATATATCAGCTAACCTGTGTGGTTCTACACATTCTATTCGATGCATTGCAATATTATGTGATTTATCTCTCAATATTGTATCAAGGGTGGTTGAGCAGCACCTCTAGGGAGTTAACTACGCCAAATGTTGTGTAGAATGACATGGAAAATGTACCTACGGTTACTATTAGATTACCCACTTGTTTCTGTGTTCACTGGACATAGTCTGTCTAGTACTATGATTTAACAAGATTTAACAAGATTTGCCATCCAAGCCAAAGGCCCAGATGGCAAGTGGACAAGGAAGCCATTGGCTTATCGAGAGTCCAACAATGTTCATCTCCTTATAGCCCGCCCTCCTGAGATATGTGTCAACCTTGTTTTTAAACATATTCACGCTGCTAGCAGTTACACAATCTGTAGACAATTTGTTCCATTCATTTATTGTCCTTTGTGAGAACGAGTGCTTCCTGATGTCCAATCTACATTGATCCTTTACTAATTTTACCTCTTGTCCTCTAGTTCTGCTATCCTTCTTGAGTGAGAAAAAAATATTTCTATCAATATTTTCATACCCATTCAATATCTTAAAAACTGATCCCCTCTTAACCTCCTTGTTCTTAGAGTTGTTAAACCACATTCTTTCAGGCGTTCTTCATAACTAAGGTCTCTCAGTTCTGGAATAATTTTAGTTGCTCTCTTTGCATGCGTTCAAGCGTATCTACATCCTTCTTACGATATGGTCTCCATGCTTGTATACAGTATTCTAAATGAGGTCTAACTATTGCTTTATAAAGAGGTATAATTAACTTTTTTCCCTGTGTGTCTTCGGCAAGTGAGAATCACTACCTGAAGTTTATACTTCGTTTCTTCAATGCTTACATTATTATATCTAGGAAGTATGTTGTCATCTGTTAAAGCCACCTTGCCTGTCTCATAAAATATACTTGCTCGGGGTGTTTCATCAGTTGAAAATGTTATGTTTGGGTATGCGAGTACTCTAGGTTGTAGTCATGTATCACCAGCAAGGCATGCCATTTCCTAACATTCTTTCTGGTAAGTGTATTTGCTTCAGCTCCATACATTAGTAATAAACTAATATTTCTCTATGCACCCGATATTTCACTCTGATTGTCACATGGCGAATTTCACCCACACATGCTTGATGATGTCTGGCTTATGCGCTTCTCAAATTTCATCATCCCTGACTGCATATATATT
The DNA here is from genome assembly GCA_033239005.1 of Lamellibrachia satsuma. Classification (NCBI taxonomy): domain Eukaryota; kingdom Metazoa; phylum Annelida; class Polychaeta; order Sabellida; family Siboglinidae; genus Lamellibrachia; species Lamellibrachia satsuma. The sequence continues at coordinate 2,807,444 of BSQZ01000066.1, forward strand.
TCCGCAGCAATGCCCACATTCCTTGTCGTCCTACGGCATCGAATTTTGTTTTGTGATAGTCAATGTCTGCATAGACGGTTTAGTTCGATACTTTTATTCTTGCATAATCGCAAGGTACACAACATAGTTATTTACACTGTGCCTTTTCATTATTTAGTAGCACTGTTTTTAATTATGTTTGCAATGCGGACGGCAAGATGATTTAGGAACAATCTTACGAATACTTTGTCAGCTACTAAGGGGAGTGGTTCACATATGTCATTTCCATACACTGATTGGTCTCTTTCTTATTCAGTGTGATAAGTTTTATACATACCCACTCTTGTGGGACGCGTGCAACATTCCATACTTACACCACAACGTTGTGCAGTGATTCCTGCAGTGATCTGCCTCCACATTCCATCATCCCTAAATCACAACCATTGCTTTGAACATATAATCCCATATTATATATATATATATATATATATATATATATATATATATATATATATATATATATATATATATATATATATACACACACACATACATTTTGATTTTTATAAAATAGATAGTTTGTCTATTTTATTATGAAACATTTGTAGGAAAATGGCTTCCTTGCATACTTGCCATCTGGAATTTTTTATTTTTTCGGTAGCAATCAGGTTAAAGTTCGACACAAATGTCTGTTGCAATCCAACATTTGGAGCATCTTTTTTCGACTGATTGTCTAAATGCTAGTTTGTCTGCCCACCATGTGGCGCTACTCTCACTAATTGTCGGAAAAGCTGAATGTTTTTGTTTTGTGGTACAAAATGTGCACAGAAAACGTAGAATATGTATTATATGTCCAGATTGTCAGTTAACAAACAACGTGTAGACGTATTTCCACAGGACTATATGAATGTATTTATGCTGAAAGATATCCATTTTCAAATAACACTGTATGTCCGGCATTTCACGTGAATGTAACTGCATCGTGTGCTTGCGTGCATGCGTTCAATCGCGCATGTGCGTGTGTGCGTCCGCGCGCATGTGTGTGACGGTAGTGCCTTCACCAAAATGCTTCTTTGTGACGTACACCGCGCATAAAGAGGGGGAGAGGGAGGAAAGAAGAAGGGAAAAGGGAAGCGGATTGTAAGAGGGAGATGGTGGGTGAGAGGGAGAGAGAGAGGCGGAGAGACAGGGAGATGGAGAAGCAGTGGGAGAGGGAAAATATTGCTGGTTAAATTACAAGTCAGTCCAGATAATACACTTTACAAATGTTGCAGCTTCCTTGGCCTGCTGACTGCCTGATTTGAAGCTTCGTGTAAAATTCAACCCAACATATTTAGAAGAAATAAAACATGTCGTTGTTATACCCGGCGTGGGCGTGGGCGTGGGCGTGGGCGTGGGCGTGGGCGTGGGCGTGGATTATCTGCATCACATTAAACTATTTATCAATATATAATTACAAAGTAATTAATCAAATACACTACCTACATGTATTTATTATGTCACGTGGAAAATAATACGTCTGTATATTATTTAGTAACTGAACAAAAAATATATAAATTCACCCATGGACGTCTGATATGAGGTTTGTAGAGTTTCGCTCAACGGTGTGTACATATTCACTTGCGTGTGCGGGTGAGTATGCGACGGCAAGCGTGTGCATGTCATCACTTCTTCAAAACGTGGTATTAGGATATTACTGACTGGTTACCATTAACACATAATTTATGTGAATGTACAGTTTTAATAGACAGTGTAAATAAATATAATCTGGGAAGACCAGGGCTAGTTGTAGGGGAGAACGGGGCTAGTTGTTGGGAAGACCGGGGCTAGTTTTAGGGGAGACCGGGGAAAGTTGTAGGGTAGACCGTGGCTAATTGTAGGGGACACCGAGTCTAGTTGTACGGAAGACCGGGTCTAGTTGTATGGAGACAAGAGCTAGTTGTAGGGGAGACTGGGTCTAGTTGTAGGGGAGATCGGGTCTAGTTGTAGGGGAGATCGGGTCTAGTTGTAGGTGAGAATGGGTCTAGTTGTAGGGGAGACCGAGTCTAATTGTAAGGGAGACCAGGGCTAGTTGTAGGGGAGACCGGGGCTATTTGTTATAAAGAATGGGTCTATTTGTATGGGAGACCGGGTCTCTGTTGTAGGGGATTAATGCGAAAATGCCCAATAATAATTCATTGTGAAGCGCTGTGAAGAACCACGGTTTCCAATGTTTTGAATAAATATTTGGTTTCTTAGGTTGATAAGTATGTAGGTAGACAATATTATTTTGGAAGCAAGTACGAAAGGTTTCCAGCATCTAACCATTTGTCAGAGACGATATCGCAGAAGAATGCTCTTGCTTAAGAGTTACATTTCCGGGTGGACAGTTGGTGGTAACGTGTTGTGCTCAGAACCAACATCAAGCAACAACCATGCACGCTTATGTGATGGCTCACAAAAAAGTTTAGGTTTAAGATTTTGGTTAATGACATGGGTACGGATTAAGGTTAGGGTTAGTGTTTGTTGATGGAACATGCTCTCTTTGGAGTCCTGCGTAAGTGGCTTTATGTTGAGGCGGGCCACAATAAAGGCCCCTGTGACAACGTTGCGGTTCGACAAAGAGGCCAGCCGATAAGGCAATTACTCAGGAACATCATTCAGGAATACACACAGCACATGAAATCTGGAACTGGTGTCACACAGAATACATTGCAGCAACCTAACAACAAAGAGATACATGGATGAACAATATCCTTGACTATGACCAAACACGGGGTTATGGTGATGGGACATCCGGTTTCACCCAGCATGTACCATGTTGCTTCAAAACCGCAAACAACACATTCATTAGAGGTTGTCCAAGGTGGATGGAAACAACGAGTATCTTTAAAAAAACAAGGGCTGAGACCAATCAAACCAGTCTCCCAGCCGAGCGCCAAAACAACCGTGGACATGATCAGTCTAGGAAGCGCTAAACAGTTTAACGGACGAACATGCATCTGTCCGAAAAACGTATCAAATTACTTTAAATGAAACAACACTGGTCGTATATCTGTTTAGTATTAACTATCTAGAACAAGATTTGTGTACGATTGAAAGAGTCACTTGTGTGAATCAAATGCAAGAAACCCCTGTCACTAATACATAACAAATACATTAACGAAGATAATGTTAACTATTCAAATATTGAATTACTACTTACTTACTTACTTACTTACTGCTTGCTTGCTTACTTACTTACTTACTTATTCACTCACTCATGCACTCACTCACTTACTTACTGCTTACTGTTCGACATATTCCGGGAAGGAATAATGACTGATGCATTAGAAAACAGTTAACATTGGAGGACTCACCATCATCAACCTTCGGTTCAATGATGACAAAGGTATTTTCTGTCCATTCATCAATGTTGTCTTCCTCTTTTTCTTCCCCTGCACTGTTCCCTGAAGGACTGTTTAGAGACTCCGCTTGATCTAGTCATATGCCCATACCATGTCAGCTTCCTCTTCTTCACTGTGGTCAAAAGGTCTTCATAGTGACCCATGTGTTCTTCGGAAGCATTATACTGCAGCGATCTTCTTTTGTTGTTCCGTTGTTATAGGTCATGATCCACATGCATACATGAAGATGGATAGGACCAATGCATACAATAGTTTCAATTTGGACTTCAGCGCGATGTTCTCGTCTCTCCAAATTTGTTTCAGTTTCGGCCCTGGTCTCCATCGAGTCAGAAGACGAACACTTATTCTTGGCTGATGATGCGTGCTATTTTAGTAAAATAATTTTAATGCTAGTTATACAATTCTAATCATCGCGGTTTCTAGTGTGTCTTAGTTGAGCTTACCTTGAGGATGTTTTATTAACGTTTTCTGTGCACATTTTGTACCACAAAACAAAAACATTCAGCTTTTCCGACAATTAGTGAGAGTGGCGCCACATGGTGGGCAGACAAACTAGCATTTAGACAATTAGTCGAAAAAAGATGCTCCAAATGTTGGATTGCAACAGACATTTGTGTCGAACTTTAACCTGATTGCTACCGAAAAAATAAAAAAATCCAGATGGCAAGTATGCAAGGAAGCCATTTTCCTACAAATGTTTCATTATAAAATAGACAAGCTATCTATTGTATAAAAATCAAAATGTATGTGTATATATATATATATATATATATATATATATATATATATATATATATATATATATATATATATATATAAATGTATATATATGTATATATATATATATATATATATATATATATATATATATATATATATATATATATATATATATATATATATATATATATATATATATATATATACATATATATATATATATATGTATATATATATATATACGTATAAATGTATATATATGTATATATATATATATATATATATATATATATATATATATATATATATATATATATATATATATATATATGTATATATATATATATATATATATATATATATATATATATATATATATATATATATATATATATATATATATATATATATATATATATATATATATATATATATATATATATATATATATATATATATATATATATATATATATATATATATATATATATATATATATATATATATATATATATAATATATATATATATATATATATATATATATATATATATATATATATATATATATATATATATATATATATATATATATATATATATATATATATATATATATATATATATATATATATATAAAGGGGAATTAATTATGCAAGCAATGTGGATTTATTTTAAACCAAAATAGAAAATAGTATGTAAACGGCAGCCATCACATCTAGATGTCATAAATTGATTTCCTTTCTTTGTTCACCTGATGAATGCGGCTCTGAAAGACAAGTTATAAGTTATAAGTTCAACACAACTGTACGTTGAAATGCAACATATTGAGTATACTTTTTTCGTCGAAACGTTGTTTGAACCGCTTGCCACCACGTGGCGCCACTCTCACAAATATTGACAATTTAACGTGTTGTGTTGTTGTGGTACATAAAATCTAAAAAGGTATTTCAAGTGCTAATGTATTTGAAGATTTTCAGGGCAAAACGCGAAAAATGCGTTTTATTAAGAAACATATATTCTTTCATCCTCGTGTTAATGGAAAATGGTGTGCAAATATGTGTTTTGTGTTTTGTCCTGAAAACCTTTATATACTTATTTATATTGTTTCTGGATGTTTTGCTATGATGACAATATAAGCAACAGTGGGGCGCGGTGTTCGAGTGGTAGAGCGTCGGACTTTCGGTCGAAGGGACCGGGGTTCAAAACCACCTATGGCAGAGCGTCGGACTTTTCGGTCGAAGGGACCGGGGTTCAAAACCACCTGCTGGCATTTCAAAACCTGGGCAAATTTGTTCACCCCACTTTGCTCGTGTCTTTCGGAAGAGACACTAGATTTAACACACTAAAAGCCGTTGGTCCCTTCTACTACCTGGTGTCTATGCCAGGGGAAGTAAAATATCCCACACCGGGGGTAAATGTGTAACCTGTTGTGGACTCAAAGAGTTGTGGTCTCTAACTCTAACCCACCAATTCCGGCACGTGAGAGGCGCCGATCGACAGAATCATCAACATAATGATGTTGGCCGTTTAATGGAAGAAGAAGAACAACAAATACAAATCCATCTAAATATGAATATTTATAACAATTAGAATCATCCCTCAAACGAATACTGTGAGTATTTGTAAAGTTTATGGGTGATCCGTGAAATTCCATAGGTAAATGATTTGCATTGCTCCATCAACAGCAGGCGACAGCAGAGTTAATGTTAAAGTGTATGAAATGTGGCGTGAATTTAAATGCAAATCCATAATAAAATACTTAACAGTAATAACCAGAGTTAATTCAGTGTTTACTATTCATTGTATTGATGACTTCGTAACAGTTTTTTTTCGGTGTACCTGAGCTAAGATGTAACAACAGCAGTATTACTTCACTGCTGAAAATAGTGTGGTGTGGATTCTTACACGACGTTCATTAATATCGAAACTGGGACACCTATTCGTGTTGTACCAATCATTCAATGGTGCCATCATATAGGGAATATTGCACTTGTTTGTGTTGTGAAGTACACACTGCTTCAAACTCTAATTTACCTTTACCTTTTTAAAACAAAACTGGAGTTTGTGGCAGATTAGTCTGTGGGGAAAATACTAGGCCGCAATAAAACAAAGCATTGATAATTATATCAACATGTATTACAGTATTGTTATACAACAAAAATAAAACTTGAAGTAAAGGTCCACGCGTCAAGTACAAACTGATTTAATAGTGCTATTACATGAAGTCAGAATTATCTAATGACATCAGTACCAGCCTAGTATCAGGAATGGCATTTTTCACTCTGCCATAGATAGATGATAAATTATGAATCACACAACTCATATCTACACACACACACACACACACACACACACACACACACACACACACACACACACACACACACACACACACACACACACACACACACACACACACACACACACACACACACACACACACACACACACACACACACACACACACACACACACACACACACACACACACACACACACACACACACACACACACACACACACACACACACACACACACACACACACACACACACACACACACACACACATATATATCATTGAATATATATATATATATATATATATATATATATATATATATATATATATATATATATATATATATATATATATATATATATATATATATATATATATATATATATATATATATATATATATATATATATATATATATATATATATATATCATTGAACAAGTATGATCATTTGAAAATGATGTGTATTCTGCTATGGAAATTGAATAATCAATAGCTTTTTTGCCCTTTTGTCTTGACATGCATCAAGGACAAATCCATGATATCAAATGGTCGCGACATTTTAGTATTCAGGATTGAAAACAGTATGGCACATGACTTTAAAATGTATACACTACAAATTCAGTTACATCTTAATCGTGATTCGCAGGTAGTGGGTACGCCTGTATCCAAGTTTTGTGCTTTGATACAACCGGTATTTTTAAAAAAAGGTTTACAAAAATGCACAATTATTAATGCGACAACAAAACGTCAAAATGGAAGTCAGAATTATCTAATGACATCAGTACCAGCCTAGTATCAGGAATGGCATTTTTCACTCTGCCATAGATAGATGATAAATTATGAATCACACAACTCATATCTACACAAACACACACACACACACACACACACACACACACACACACACACACATACACACACACACACACACACATATATATCATTGAACATTGAATATATATATATATATATATATATATATATATATATATATATATATATATATATATAATATATATATATATATATATCATTGAACAAGTATGATCATTTGAAAATGATGTGTATTCTGCTATGGAAATTGAATAATCAATAGCTTTTTTGCCCTTTTGTCTTGACATGCATCAAGGACAAATCCATGATATCAAATGGTCGCGACATTTTAGTATTCAGGATTGAAAACAGTATGGCACATGACTTTAAAATGTATACACTACAAATTCAGTTACATCTTAATCGTGATTCGCAGGTAGTGGGTACGCATGTATCCAAGTGTTGTGCTTTGATACAACCGGTATTTTTAAAAAAAGGTTTACAAAAATGCACAATTATTAATGCGACAACAAAACGTCAAAATGGAATCCACAATTTCAAGTTTAATTGGTTTGGCTAAAATGCTCTAACCTTAACTGTGTCCATTTTTTACTAATCATACAGCAATGAAGGCCATCACAAATGTTCCTGTGAATATATGTGACTGCCACAATGTCTTTGATCTACTTGTTTGTTGCAGAGTGTCCAGTTATTATTGTTCGCACAGCCATCAAGGCCACCACAAGTGTTCATGTGAATATATGTGACTGTCACAATGTCATTATTTTCCTCGTTTGTTGCAGCGTGTCCAGTTGTTACTGTTCACAGGGCCATTAAAACCACCACAAATATTCATGTGAATCTCTGTGACTGTCACAATGTCGTAATTATCCTTGGGGACCGGGTTTCAAAACCACCTCCGCCGTTTTTGAAACTTGGGAAACTTCGTTCATCCCAATTCGCTTGCATCTTTAGGAAGATACAGTAAAACAGCAAAAGCCTTTGGTCCCTTCTATCTGGTGTCTATGCCAGGGGAAGTAAAAAAACCCAGACAGTGAAATGGAAAAAAAACTGTTGTTGACTCACAGAGCTGGTGATTTTACTCTCTATACTGCCATTTGCGTAAATATCCATGACTTGTGGATTTCGCCTGATTTCGTTTTTGAGCAACGATAATACATTGTATCAATGGTTTCTGTATTAGTTTTTAAGACGTGACACATTTGTCTTCTCAAATGATGTTACATCTTCGTTGATTCGGTGACGTGGTTATTGTCTTCTGACCAAGTGGTGTAGACGTCTTGTATCGGTGAAGTGATCCGTGTCTGAGTTGTGCTGATATGTTATGTGACATGCTTGTGTCTGTTGCCTCTGTCATATATCTGTGCTTCCACGGTCGAGGCAGTTCATCTGAAGCAATATGATAGCATTGTGAGTAACTCGTGCATTTTATAGAACAACTGGTCTAAAGTGCCACTAACATAGTTTCTGCAAGTTATGGCTATTTTAATAAAAACAACTTTTAGCCAAATAAAAAACCTTCATGTTAATACAATCCACGACATTACACATACAGATGACCTTTTTCTTCACTGCATGTGATAATTCATAATAATACGTCTAGTGGTTCTTTCTACAAGAACCCACTGCGAGATCGCTGTGAATTAATATATTTACTGACAAATATAATAATCGTCCACATGTGTAAAGCCGTGCATTTTATTACCGTGAATTTTATTATTTGGTAAAAATTGCTTTAACAAAAATTAATTTAGACCAACCGTGTCAATGGTAATGTGGTGTTTTTAGCTGAATCTGCATGAATAATTTGAAATATATTTTATATTTGATCATAAGCATTCTGAAGACAAACAAATATGCCATTTAACTTCAAAAATGTTTCATCCGAGAAAATATGTATCCATTAATCAGAATATCGTTAATGGAAAATATAAATCAACAGCAAAAAAATACTAATGTAATTGCATTACTTACAGTATTAAATTTTTACTTGACATTTACTCTTACCTGTTTTTGACACCATTTCGTCTTTCTTGTAGTTTGTGTTATGAGGATGTTCTACTCATTTGTCCTTTGACAGCTGTGACAGATGGGACTTCCACGGTCTGTGAGAGTTGGGACTTCCACGGTCTGTTGCAGCTGGGACTGGGTCTGCGGTCTTGTCTCTTCTGATTGTGATCCCGAAGTTGCTGCCTCATTCTGCAACATGACATCACTCACACTGTTGCAACTACAGAGCTGCCAAGTACCATTTACAAAGAGGCATATATCTACCACTGTTCATTGTGTGATGGGGTAGATACAAATCTAGCACAGGGGGCCTTGAGCCGCAGTTGCTAGGGGGAAGTGTGGAAGGGGGCTCCCCTTTGTTGAATATTGTTTTTATTTAGGGTATATTTACATTTTTTTTGTGGTGTTTTTAAGTGAAATTGAGGTTTGATAGTATATTTTGAATCAAGGTAAAAAAAAAGGTAAAGTCATTCTCCAGGCATTACGCCTTAGGAAGCCACGAAGGCTTATATGGCCAGTGCTTAAACCTGGTTTCTGTAGTGCGAAGCAACTTAGAGTGCAGTTATACTGACTCTCCTTGACGGGACACTAGTCCATCGCAGGTACCTTCCAAACAGTGTTTGTACTCATTTGCAGCTGATTAGACTGAGGCAAAGTAGGGTAAACGAAATTGCCTAAGCTTCGAAAACGAACCGTGCCCAGTGTGGGTGTTGAACTCACAACCCTCGAATTTAGAGTCCAACACCTTAACCACTAGGCCACGGCTGCCCCCTGTTTTGAATCAAAATAAGCATATTGTGTTACTTTGAAAATACATTGTGATGGTAGGTTTGGGTTAAAAAGTAGTAGATCACGAAATTATGTAAAAACTGAAGAAAAGGTCGTAGTTCTACCGCTAAAACGATATATTTGACACCAGGTATGGATAGATTTAAATTGTTAATTGAATTAACTCAATTAAGCTAATTTAATTTAATAATTACATTTTCAAAAACGCTAATTTAATTCAATTTAATTAGTTAACTTTATAAAAATTGGTTAATTTAAATTAATTAAACAATTCCAATTAATTATCAATTAAATGCTCATTTAGCAGTTTATATTATTGGATAGTTCACAGCCATGCTATCCGGGTGTTTTTAGAAGGTTTGCCGTCAGTTTTCCAGTCACTAGCCTGAGACAGATAGATAGATAGAGAGAGAGAGAGAGAGAGAGAGAGAGAGAGAGAGAGAGAGATCAGGCTAAGGCATGGATGGAAGGGAGGGAAAACATCTCAGAGCAAAAATGCCCTGTACCAACTGGGGTGGGGTGGTCATTCAGACACTTGTGAATTTGAGGGAAGGCCTAGACAATATATTGTTATATGGTAGGGTGATAATTTGATGGTTAAACTTGGTTTCTGCAAATCGCTGTTTAAAGTAAACATTTGGGGCTGGAATGTAGCAACCAAGTGGATATAAGGTGCCATTAGACATATGAATATATACTTTGTTCGAGTGTACATATAACTGCTTCTGGGGTGATGTAGAGAAAGGTAATATAGTCACATAGCTACAAAAACAAACCCCACTCGTTGTTTTGTTTAACAAACCATAACTGAGCTACTGTTGACAGCAATGGTTTAGTTTAATAGAACGTATATTTTGCTACATTGCATTATTTATATCAATACTATATTAAAGGAATTTGAGCTAAGTAGATTTTGAATGTAGGTATGAAAATCCATGCATCCAGTTTGATAGTAGGATAGTCTTTATCTCACCTGATTCATTTATTTAAATGTCTGATGTACCTTATTTGTAGATTACACTGATAATATGATGTGTAAATCCATGTGAACTATAACATGTACATTTGTACTGTTGGGATTTACATTAAAATAAAATATTAAAACAAATGATTTAATCCAACTATCATTACATAACTATACATTCATTAACAGTTTAATAATTTAACACATTTATTATGCATCACGTAAATATCACGCATCTACATCATAACCACATTTATATAAAATACACAAGAATAATTTGTTTATATATCTAAATAAATATGAAGTATTGCTAGCTGAATACCTTGATATGTATATGGTGTCATGTTTGTTGTGTTCATGGCTGAAGTTGACCCTGCTTGTTTACATGTCAAAGACCATAGTGGGCGTTTTCTATCCAGACTTTGAATACGTTCTGGTCGTCCTAAAATGTATGATTGAAAAAAGACATTCATATTATATTACCATATAATCCATAATTGTTGCATAGCTATGTAAAACTAATTTGCTGTTAGCTTGACACATAATGAAAGACGTACATTGTAGTTATGTATATAATCTTTCTCGCACACAGGTTGTTAAAAAGGTCTAAGGTGTTTTAGTGCATGATGCGGAGGACGTTTGTCTAAGTTCTTTACAACAAGTCATGTGGTAGGAAGATTGGCTGTTAATTTGTAAACATCAACGTTTAGTAGACTGCCTATAACAATCTAATTATTCGGTCACCATAAATCTAAGTCAGGAGGCAAGCAACAACTCCTTCAACCACTAGTTTGTATGTTTCACTTATCTTACTGGTTACAGGGAATATGTCTGGTAAGCAACTCTACAATGTAGCTACATGCAAGAATCGTGACAGGCCTATACATAATTGTGTATCTCCTGGAATGTCACCCCTGTTATTTGTCCCTTTTCCTCAACGATATAGCATCTTTACCTCCACGACCATGTCTCACAAACCTGTCATAGCGCATCCACCAACATGTTGCTGTTTTCATTGATCATATCCGTCTTATCTTTATTCATTCTGAAAGCAGAATAAACATTGAATTATAATGTTATCATAACTACACAATAATACTGATATTTCTCATTCACTTTATGTGATGCCTAATTAAGTCATATGAAGACAATGCAAACGCATGGATGTGGAACTGAGTAGTTATACATTTACATTAAACGACATGTGACAATAAGCAATAAATGTATGTACCAAATATATAGACTTATGTGTACTGATTCCATGACAATTAGAATGAAAGTTGCCCTCATTTATAACCCAGATAACCAGCTCTTTGTAGGAAAATACTCCACCATCTGTGTATGATATGTAAGAGATATCTCGAAAGGGCAGAGGTGACCAGCCGAGAGTGGAACAAAATGGCTCAGGATGATTCGTTTAAAGGTCAGAACAATAGTACCACCCTGCATTGGTCCAAGGGAGTAGAAAAAGAGATGTCACAAATCATAAAACATAATGCTGCTAGAATGTGTAACATCAATCTGAGGATACACGTACGTGTCCTTACCCCAAAGAAACGGTGTCAACGTCTCACTTGCCCACTGTCAACTGACGACTTTGTCACCTTGGTACTTCATCCTGTCTGTGACGCCACTGAACTAACTGATCAGATCTTCTCCACCCTGTACTGATCAGCTGTGACGTTTTAATGTGTGACGTCTTCGCCTGCTATTCCTGAACTAAGACATGCCAGAGTACATGTGCAAAAAGTTAATATATCGACAGTCAATGTCATATACCCCTCGCTGGAGTGCAGTGCAAGCAAAAATATATAGAGAGGAGAACTGAAATCAAAAGCAAGAAAACTTAACTAATTAAAACTAACACATAATCAATATACTTCCTTGTACCTGATTGTCCTGGCATGTTGCATTCCCCGTGCAGATATGCCAGGCTGCTGGTCATGTAGTCATTATAAGACCCCATGTTGAGATTGGTATGGAGTCCTGTTTTCAGTTGGATTGAACTAACTCTGCAAGAAAACAAACCAATAATCAGTCACCAGGAGACAGTAGCCACTTGTTTGGTTACACTACATGTACAGTATCATGCATTTGATGTAATTCTTGCTGTGTGAGCCAGTGGCGTATTTAAGGGAGGGGCCATGGTCCCCTTGGTTTTTTATTTGTTTTGCATGTAAACTGTTGTACCACTACATGGTGACCTGGTAGACAAATGGGTGACTAAGTTTGACCCTTGCTTTGTCCCCTCTTTTGGCCTCCCCTTTGGCCTCCCATTTTGGCCTCCCCTTTGGCCTCCCATTTTGGCTTCCCTTTGGCCCCCATTTGTGAGACCCTAGATATTGTTGTAGTGAACAACCACTTCGGGTACAACTACCTGTCCCTAAGTAGAAAGACATTGAATAATTAAAAGCCTACATATTCCCAATGAACACAACTCAAAGTAATTAAATAGGGGAAGTGAATCAAAGTGTGTTACCTGCGTGGATTACGTTGTGAGTAATAAACAACATCATTTTTAACTGCTACTGCTCTTGGTTGGCCTGTGACATTGTGTACTTGTGGATTGTTGCCAAAGTAGTCACAACACTGCACATGCTTCTGCGCTTTAACAAAGATGTTTGACATTCAGTAAAGCAGAGTGAGCAAATAGAAAATGACACATACAAAATACAAATCGGAAGATGACTTTTGCTAGTTAAATAATTAAATTGGATTTGCAAGTGAACGTCTAATTTACTATAACTGTAAGTGATTGTTTCTTGTTGTGTATACATTGTCAGTTCCAAATTAAATATTTGTTGTGTTGGATAGTCTTAAAATAATTAAAAGCGTATATATATATATATATATATATATATATATATATATATACAAATATTTATATATATATATATATATATATATATATAATGCAAAACCACATATGATAAATTGTACATCCTATTTTAAATGTGTTAATAATATATTGGGTTAATGATACATGTTTTGTAAATTACAATAATATGATTGGCTTAGGACTTCACATAAATGAATGCATGGATGACATTTACAGAATATGACTTATACAATACCTTTACTTGATTTATGTTGGTTTAATACACCTTGCCCGTTCATATGGGTGCCAAATTTGAGTTCATCCAGGTTGTGCGATTATGGCATATATGAAAGCACATACCCACGGTCGCGTGCATGTTCACACGCACACAGGCATAATTTATTTGTTCCTAAAATTACTACTTCAGTGGGATTTCAGTTTTGTTTTATAGGACTTGGTCAACTATGCTAAGGAAAGCAACAGTTCACTACCTGAAAAAAGATAACCTCTTGTGGACACACTATACCGAAAAAAAACACCAATGGTGTGAATGCTTTGCAAGCGATCTTCAAGTTTGAATGAAGAATAAACACATTGGAATGAAAAAGAAATATTACTTATTTACTAGTGTTTCCGCTGTAAGTTTTCAGTGTATCAGAGATAGAAGTTCAACTTACCTTCGTTATTCCAACACAACAAGCTGCAGCTGCTGTTGTAGTTTATGGATACACTATATATTTTCTCGTTCACATTTGTTGACACAATATGAGTGTGTCCACTTCCATCCAGATTCACCTTCCAGATACCAGTTGATGATCCATCATATTGTGAATAAATCAACAGTCTAAAATGGTACATATAAAACAACGTGAAGGTAATAACATGGCACAAGCAGAGTTAATGGGATATTAACAAATCAAATGACTCCTATATGATATAATAAGTTGTTTGATTAGTTAATGGGCATTAATTATTAAAATCAAATTTGATGTTGCCATCAATAAACATAACAAAATAATGTGTTTAACTTTTTATAATTTCATGAACCCGTGTCTTCACAATTTGCTATACATCTGTAATGTGCAGCGTCATCGCATATGCGAATTTTCAAAACCCATCAACTACACATTTATTAGTATGGTAAATATTATTTCATAACATTCATGATATAATATTATATCGTTATATATTATTTTTAATTAGTGTCCCAATTTGAGCGCAATAATTAGTTTAATGTTGAAAGAATCGCTGGTGTAATTTCATTATGCGCCTATGGATCACCAGTAAACACAACTGAAACATTGTTGACGATGGCGACAATGAATATTCATTAAAAGAAGTCAACAGAAAATGGCGCCCTTTGTCGAAGGAGGCTTTGAAACATCGCGACATCATCATAACAAAATGTAAATAGTCACATCACAACTGAATGAAAATTATGACAGAAAGCAACGAACAACAATATCGTGGCCTTTGTAATATACTAATCGTTATTTAAACGGATGCAATATATATATTTCGTCATATGTTATTTGAATGTATGGAAACGATAAATGGATTACGATAATATAACCTCACATGTTAGGCCTAGTAAAAAAAGAAAAGGAAGAGGGAGGCACTTATTGTGTATCGATGTTTTTCGCTGTTGGCCGCCATGTCTTAGACACTCACTGTGGCTGATTTAAAGACACTGTAGTTTAACCGATGCAATATGGAATGTGCCAGTGCTATATATATATATATATATATATATATATATATATATATATATATATATATATATATATATATATATATATATATATATATATATATATATATATATATATATATATATATATATATATATATATATATATATATATATATATTATTATAAAGTCTGTCATTTGCAAATGAACAACACAATACATTGTAGAGAGAATTAGAGAAAACTACTTAAATTTACTATAGAAACAAACAAGAAGCACGCACAATGTTGAATGTATAATAATTATTAGTTATGAATGTTTTGTTTACGTTTGGCCACGGTTTCATTAGTTTGTATCACAGGCGTAAAACTGAATGGCATTTACCCCAGGTATACTTATTGAAACTGGTATTATATAAATGAGTCTGCATAAAGACTATATAAAGCAACGTGTCATCACCAGGGTTGGATGAAATTATTTTTTTGTATTTGTTTAATCATATTTTTTGTTTTCTGATACATGAGTCTTAACAGAGACAGAGATTACATGACATTTTAGACTGGTATAACATTATATATATTGGTAATATAGTTGTAATATAGGTGAACTTTAAACAGCAACATAAGTGTATCTTAAACATATTGTATTGGAACTGTCCGCAGTCTGTAACCAGTGCTAACATTTACATGCTAAAAATGCAATCACTCTAAATCCTTAGCAAATTAATATTTTTCCAATTTAACTGTATACTCAGAAATATGACCATTAAACAACTTTAGAAGTACTTTAGCGAAATAAACACTTAATTCAAATCAAAGAACACTCTAAAAACAGACTACCGACTTATATAGAGTAGATAACAAATAGTTGAAGTTGAGCGCATTGAACTGAGATAGTTACCACAGTTGCATGTAATTCCTTACGACATTATTAGAAGGCATATTTTGGCAAGTAACCTTTGTGGACAATGTTTGTTGATGGTGATTTAGCATGTCCAGGGCTCATTGTAGTCTAGCCAGACTGCTAATTAGTACCAAACTATGGTAGTGCAGATGGTCTCAATTGAGTCAACATACTAAAAGTGTTTGTTTCAGGTGGATTTTATCTCAGGGCTTCTGACTTGAAAATATGCTGCCTCTAGAAGACAAGTCTTTGTGGCTTCATTGCATTCTGTTTGCAGAAATATGCCAAACGTCATCAAAAAATACCAAATTGGAATAGCATCACATCATAAGAATTTCAACTAATTTCAATCCATGTGTGAAGGCTTCGTGAAAAAAAGGGAACAATTCAAATCAAAATAAAATATTTTTTATTTGTTTGGAGTGATTTAAATCAAATGATTCAAATCAAACAACTCTGGTCAACATTAGTAAAGGATCATTATATATTGGATATCAGGAAGTATTCGTTACACATAGAAAGCAAATTTGGACTCTCGTTAAGCCTACGGTTTCCTTGTCCAACTTGCCATCTGGGCTTTTGTCTTGGATGGCAATCTTGTGAAATATTGATAAATCATCACTTGTATATTATACTATGTAGGCCCAGACCCTGTATGATGCGTAAAAAATTTAATTTAAAAAGTCTAACAATACTTTGCATGGCAATTATTGGGCAGATATTTCTTCCCAGAGCCGAAAAACATTTTTAAATAATATTTTTTTCAAAAAGTAAATAATAAAAAAAGAGCGACGAAAAAGGAAGTGGGCGGGGTCGATAAACTAGTTTCTGTTTTACTTAGTCTTATAGTGAAACCAATGACAATTTTTTGGCCTTTGCACCTATAAGGGTACTTGACAACTAACCATTTGCAACTAAAATCAATAATATAACGCCATATTTGTCCAAACATCCTACGTCAAGGGTGCTGACTAGGTTTCCCACAACTCCAACTTTAAACGCCTGATCGTAAACGTAGACGATTTTACTCGCACATGTGCCAATAAGTTTGGACATTTTTGTTTTTACCTAACATCAACTTATTTCACAAGATAGTCTATTATTTCATTGTTTACTAACGTCCTTGTGTTCTGATTTGACAGTTATGTTAATCTAGTGTTTGCGTTGTGTTGAAGCCTTTGGCTGAGGTACATGCAGGAAGATTGTCGGTACTGCTTCAGGCTTTAACGTTCTCAGTCGCAGATGTTTTGAAGGATCTTGACACATTAGTTGATGAAAATATATCAACTTCAAAACGTGTCTCTTCAAAATGGGCCAAACAAAGTCTAGCATATCGCATCGCTTCCAACCAGCCTGCCCGCAATTGTGAATCTAATGCTTCACTACTGTCTCTTTTTTCCAGAGGAAATAAAAAAGACTACACTCTATGCTTCGCTGAATCATGTTTACATCCGAATGCTGCACAGTATGAGTAAGAGTTTTTGCTGCGTGTAAATCCAATATGAAAACAAATAAAATTGTAACTGCACATCACAACCACGCAAAAATACACGCGATCCATACTATCTACGTCACAGCCGCGTTGGGTGTTAAGTTAAGGGGCTGCTGCTCGCCGTTGATTGGTCAAAATTGCAAACACTGATGATTATGTCAGCCTCCACGAAAACTGACATTATACCAGAATTTCGCACTTTTAGAACAGATTCCCCGTAAACCACTTGCAAGATATTAGGTGCAAACACCCAAAAACAATTAATTTTGTTTCACTTTAACTACAATGATTCTAGAATCAAGATTTGTGTTCACATGAATAAATATTTCTTCATAAAGTACATATCTGAATTGTTCTAGATTACTTGCTACATTCTGGTAATTACCTGTTTTTACCAATTTTATCTATATTATGCAATAACATATAAAAAAGTTAATACTTGTGTGCATACTATCTTAACAAAATTCCAGTGTGTATGTGTACAGGTATTAACACTGTAAAGAGTTCCCCTTGTAAAATTTTAATTGCATCATTTGAAATTTGCATTCTACACATGTTTACTATTTGTATATTACACAAGCTACATAATGTACACAATGTCTAAGCCATGTACACTTTTATAGCATACTATTTCTGTATTGTAAGTTTAAGTTACAATTGTAAAATTGCAGGAAATAAGTTACCTCTCTTTCAGATCCATCGTCAACCCATACGGTTTGCCCATACAATTGATGAATGTTGTCCTCCCTCTGCCGTCCACCCCGACCACTTCAATCTTCTTGCCGTTGCGGTTTGAGAAGTACAACTTGTCTTCTACTGGATCAATAGCGAGCCCATAAAGATGCCTAATACCTGAATATATGAGAATAAAATAACAAAGTGTTTTATTGCTTTATTAATGGCAATTTGCTATGACTGTTAAATATGTTCCAGCACGTTCGATGGGGCCATTTTAATAAGCATAGATTTGAGGTCAAATCCATCCATATATTGAGCCCATTATCACTGGCCAACAGCATCATCATTAAATAAATGACATGCTTACCAGCATTGAGTAATTGCCTAAGGTAGGAATTCACATAAATGGATGTATGCAATTATATGTCATGCTAATTTTTATGCAAGGCAACACTACTGCTACAACCACACCTGAGTGATTGAATAAGAGGGAGGTGGACTTTTCATCATATAGTTTTTTTAACTTAGTTTGAGCGTACGTGGTCGGTATTCGACGAATGATGTTGGCGGCAGAGTAGCGAATACCGCCAACCAATAAGACTAAATTATTTGTTACTTTTATAGCATTAGAACATATTGATACCTTGGCCAATATCTATGTATTGTAACCATTTGAATCAGTGGCTGGTAAATGCGTTTCTGTAGGTTTTCTCTGTGTCTATCCATCGGCGCTCTTATTAGAAGAAACATTCCCGTGACCCGCCAAATGAGAGTGATTGATAACATGCGATAAATCAACGGCAAAGTTCTCGACAATCAATGCCTTTTTTATGAAATGCGAACAAAAGCAGCGTTCCGGCAAAAGTTCTTGAACAGTTCGATGCAGCGGTGTCTTCCACATCCTTTGTAACGGTTGACGAGATCCACAATAGTGATGCGTTAGTAACCGAAATGCTACTGCATTGTCGTCCATTGCTAACACTCTTCGCAGTGGCCAAGCACGATCGTGGTAGAATTTGACATCACAACTGAGCTACTTTTAATGTCAAGCCTTATTTGTTTATATATTTTTTATTTCAATCCTCATGATTGTTCTTCCATGCAGTACGCTACGATTCAAAATGTCATTGTTTTCATTAAGAAATCGCCCTGCGCTAATGTCTTAGGTAGAGTTGACACATTCGGCATTCCGTATCATTCCTGTGTCACCACTCGACATGCCTTTGTTGGGTCTTCAGTGGAAAGAAAATTCTACATGGATGCCATTCTTCCAATGGGACTAGTCAGCTCTTATAACATATTCGAATCATTTAGTAGTTCATTGGAATGGGTGGCAAAGACAACATTAGGACTGACATGGATGCAACATGTGACTGAGTATTTGTCTGTGTTCAACCGATTTTTCTGCAAAAGGTGCAGCTGGCATTAATACATTTATTCAAATATGTAGGCAGATGGGCGTTCCATTAATACCGTGCCCTGATACAACTCTTTGGGCTATTAGACGTCCCATTAATACAGGGCCCTGATACAACTTAGTGGGTTGTTGGGCATCCCATTAATACAAGGTACTGATACAACTATATGGGCAGTTGGGTATCCCATTAATACAGCGCCCTGATACAACTCTGCATTTATTGGATATTATTTGGATATGCTGAACTTAGAAGCTATACTCACCGAGGTTTAAATGGATAAATATAGATCGTTATTGTGCAACGTATTGTCCACAAGAAAAATCATCCTGAAGCAGCTTCAGTCCCTCATTAATGTGCTAAATGTTGCTTGTCCTGTGATCACACCAGGTAGGGCTTTCCTTAGGCATCTCATCATATTTATGGATATTTTGCAAAGGCTTGTATCGGAGGAGTTCTTCTAATCCATGGACACTACACCCTGTGAAACTACAGTTTGAATGTGTGATGACCTAACATGTTATATTTAATGATATGATAGGAAGACTTGTCTCGGACAATTTGTTTTGTGTCTATAAATAATGGGTCTTTTACAAACACAATGGGCTTTGGTGGGGCGGTCACATGTATAGGTGACTATGTGGCGGAATTGTCCCACCTCTCTGTGTCGGTTTAATAACAAGTAGTGTTACCAATTGATGTATTGGCATAATTATTACACCACATGATTTGTAGATGAATGTAGACCTTTATGTAAGAGGTAGCGTTTATGTAATACATTCATGTTGGTATGTTACTGTTCATACACATAATGTGGGCCTTTTTATAATGTGTTGTCTTAACAAATGAGTAATTTTTTTATGACCATTACTGACCCACATTTGTTTGTATTCGTTTAATTTTAAACCCGGTTATCTCGTAGTTGATAAATTTCACAAAGAAATGCTGGCCTTTTTCAATCTATATGGTGTATTGTTGCCTTGCAAAAAATGGATGTATGCAATTAGATTGCATACTATATTTTATGCAAGGCAACATAACTACTGCAATAGCCATACCTTTGTGATTGGTTAGGAGGGTGGTGGACTTTCACAATGTCATGGCGCAATATTTAAATTAACTATGCAGCTGCACATTTGCGCAAAGCGCTGCATAGTATTAAGGGTGAAAACGTCCAGCCAATCAGCGACGGAACATTGTTAACTGCTTGAAACCTTGGGTAAGATATCGTGACAAGCGCCCCCAGTGTATATATATATATATATAAATTATATATATATATATATATATATATATATATAAATTATATATATATATATATATATATATATATATATATATATATATATATATATATATATATATATATATATATATATATAAATTATATATATATATATATATATATATATATATATATATATATATATATATATATATATATATATATATATATATATATATATGTGTATATATATATATATATATATATTTTTCATGAACTCCAATAAGCAATGCTGTAAGCATTAATTTAACAAATGTAACCTTAGTAATATTCATGCTTGAGCACTGAATGTGCCACATTTATATTGATTCAATACAACATTCTATTGTGCTCTAAAATTATAATATTACAAGCATTGACATGACATAAATATGTTTAGAGACTGCATTGACATTCGAAATAAAATAAATTAACTTTACATTGTGTAAGCTACAGGGATCGTGTAATAGCAATAAAATGGTATGTAGCATTATATTATAGCCCATGACAACTCGTGAATAACCATGTAAGTTCAACTTGCCTGTAGAGAAGATGTCTTTTGTACTTGAGCCGTCAAGTGTCACTTGTGTGATATTGCCACCATTATGACCAAAGTACACAAAGCCATCAACCTCGTCCACGGCAACAGACTTTGAAGTAACTACAGACACACAATACAACATCTAAATCACATGTGACATTGTTGAGACATTCCTGAAAATATATATGTTACAGTCAATCTGCATAATCAGTCATTTCGCGTAATGACTGACATGTTTAGGCATTACGCAACATGTCTGTTTCACTCAGACATTTTGCGAAATTAACGAAAATGCCAGTTATTACGCGAAATGACTGGGAAGAATGCGTTGTTATTACAAAGTTTGATTGGTGACCATTTCAGCCATATTGTGTAATAACAATTTGTGTTTTTTATATATTGTTCAAATGTTAATTGTGCATTAATATCTGCTTTCAAGTAGACAAGCAAAGTGATTAAATATTTGCTGTATATTTGCAAATGGCAACATTTTGCTAATAATGTATCCCTCTCTGGGTATATGACGGTAACCCTCCCCTGACAGTTTTATTGACATTTCTAATGTGTTCTGTGATTTGATGGAGAGGTAATGGATGACCAAACCATTCTCCAACTACGAATGCTAATTGCCTAACAATGATGACTGTCTCAATTGGGTATTGTGCATTCCCTCTCAAACTGTGTAGTAACAGTTCCTTATTTCCAGTCATTTCGCGTTATGACTAGATTTTTCAATAATTTCGCGAACACTCACTCACACACACACACACACACACACACACACACACACACACACACACACACACACACACATACACACACACCCACCCACCCACTCTATACCTACTGCCTAGATCCCTCACACACATTCTGTATCTACAACATTCAGATCTGATTCACCTTGTGCCTACTGCCTAGTTCCCTCGCACACTCTATACCTACTACATCCATATATGATTATTCTGACTAGTTCCCTCACACACTCTATACCTACTACATCCATATATGATTCTTCTGACTAGTTCCCTCGCACACTCTATACCTACTACATCCATATATGATTCTTCTGACTAGTTCCTTCGCACACTCTATACCTACTACATCCACATATGATTCTTCTGACTAGTTCCCTCACGCACATTCTATACCTAAAACATTCAGATCTGGTTCTTCTTACTAGTTCCTTCACACATATTCTATACCTACAACATTCAGATCTGATTCAGCTTGTGCCTACTGCCTAGATCCCCACACGCACTCTATACCTATAACATCCAGGTCTGATTCTACTGCCTAGTTCCCTCACACGCAATCTATACCTATGACATCCAGGTCTGATTCCAGAAATGTAAGGGTTTATAAGGGTGTATAATTCAGCAGTTACATGAGACAAAGTAAATATGTGACCGCCAAAATCATTGATCATAACTGTGAATTGTATTTTTTTTCAGATATTATCACTATGGCCTGCTAACCACCTTTCATAATGAAACGGGTTCAAACAAAATGCACATTAATTTTTTTAAATTAAGTGAGATTGCTACTGTATGTCTATGGACGCTGTCCATTTTTCATCTATGATGATTCACCTGGACAAAACTATTGTTTATTTATAATGCTGAACATTCATTATCAATGATTTATCCAGTTTCAATAACATAGTAATCGATGTTGTAGATTAAGCTGGGGCGGCTTGTCTTGAATTGATTGGTTTCATGTTGTAAAGATAAGTTAGCCGTTTCTTCACATATTGTAATTAAAATACTATATAATATTCCATATATTTTTTTAAGATTTTGTAAAATTTCGGAAGTAGAGATACAGGTATATAGTCAGTCTATAGTTAGTAAAAACTGTTTTTCATCAGCTTTATATACAGGGATTACTTTGGCAACTTTCATTTTGCTCGAAAATACACCACTAACGAAGGATTTGTTACATATATGAGTAAATGGTACTACAAAGTTAGAAATTACCTTTTTCACAATTACCATATCAACATTTTCATAACCTGTAGACTTTTTATTTTTATTTTTGCAACTTTTGACAATATTATTTACTTCATTTTCTCCAACCCCAGCTAAGAACATGGGCTGGAATTAGTGCCTTGTAAATAATCAAGCACACTTATGTTTCCATTAGGTACTCCAATGTTTCTTGAAAGATTCGGCCCTACATTTACGAAAAAAATCATTGAAACCATTAACAATATATGTTTTGTTTCTAGCTAACCTACCATTAGTATTAAAAGAATTTGGGTCACTTGTGTTGACGTGTTTTTATAATTGAATTTAAAATTGTCCATGTACCCTTTGTATTGTTTTTTCTTTGACCAAAGTTTATTTTTGTTTAATTTGCAGACCTCCTCTATAGTGAATTTTGGCATAGGGAGTATGTTAATGCATCACTAGCCATGGTTATTTAGTAAATAATACATATACTTAGACAAACATTGTCCGATATTGTCTTACATGTCCATGAAGAGATGCGTTTGGCTGATCATGGCCTCTGACCAGCCAAGTTTAAACAGATCATCTGGGTTGTCCAGAGTAACTTTCTTCTCCCGGTCGTTCTCATCCACCACACAGTGTATTCGGCAGTCTCGGGTGAAGGCTGTTTTCACTCTGCTGTCTTTTTTACCTCACGCAGCCTCTTGCTACGGTCCACTTGCATCCTTCAGCTTTTTCTTTGCCCTCATGATGTTCGATTTAACCTCTCGTCGCACGAATTTGCACACGATGGCCTTGGCTCGTCCCGGTATCCGATGGCTTGAGCTTATGACGTTACATGCGACATGTACACCGATATTCTCGCACATATCGATGACCATGCGGGAAGTAGCCTCGGTTCTCCCTTAAGCTGGTTCGGGGAAGCCTATGATCTATATGTTGTCTCTCCGACTGTATTATTCAAGGGCATCGATTTGCCACTGTTGGCGTTGCATCTCACGTTTGATGTTGCGCACATCTTCTTTTACGGTCTGCAAGCATGTTTGTAGTTCTTCCTTGATTTCATCCACAATCAGTTTGGTAGATGTGGAGATAGCACTGGTGAGTGCGGCAGTCACGGATTTAATGATGATTGGTTGAATGGCCGCTACGACTTGCGACAGAATGTCACCTATCGCAGCAGCTTCGATGGTTGTCGTGTAAGTCTCGCTGGGTTTTTGCTTCCTCCTTGATTTTGTCGACTGGCTTTGGGTGTTAGTCTTCTTGGCTCCCATTGTTGCAGAGAGTACCTTCTCCGCTGCCGCTGTTACAGCCTCGTCAGCTTCATTGTCAATAGTGCCAACACTGTGGTCCATGATATCGTTGTTTCTCTCACCACCTAGATTTCGCGCCTCCACGACTACTTACACACGGGCAATCAAGCGTGGTATGACAGTTTATTGTTTACAATGTCCAGTATACAGGTAGTTACTGATGTCAAACACAGTTCACCTGTAATGTTTATTGCCTATTCGCCAATGGCGGGAAAAAACAGTTCAGATACACATTCGGCAAACTTCTCAAATGTCAAAATTCGAATGTAGATCAACTGCTGTTGCTACATCACCTTCATTCCCGGCACTTCATTGTGCACTAAATTCCCTGCATGCTGGCTGCTAAACAGGAATATTTGATGAAAAGTCACGACGAGTGCACTAGCTGTCAATCCTAGTGGTCATGAAGAAAAACTAATGGGGAACATTTTGGAAGCCAGCGTGGTACCAGCCTGTATATACGGGTTGGGAACACTGGCACTGACAGAGAGACAGGAGGAGAAGATGCAGATAGCAGAAAACAACTGGGTCCGAAGAATATGCAAAACAACCGAAGAAGATAGAAGGAAGATGACTGAATTGAGATAAAGGATTGGCATGAAATAACACCTAAAGATGAAAATAGCCGGAAGCAGATTGAGATGGGCAGGACATGTGCAAAGAATGGGTGAAAACAGATTGTCAAAAAGAGCATGGAAAGCAGAAGAGGGTGGCAGAAGAAGAAGAGGCAGACCAAAGCTGCGATGGAAACACTGTGTCAAACGAGATCTGGAAAGGGCAGGTACGAACAGACAAGAGTGGAGTACCAGAGCAGAAGACAAAGAGAAATGGAGAACATTAACAACGAAAGTAGAAGAAGCAATCAAGTGACTTGGATCCCACCCCGCAAGGGAACTAGGGGAAAAAGAATAATTACGTCCGCTACACCACCGTCAATGGGTTAAGCAAAAGTTGAATGACAACTTCAACTGGCAGTGTATTTTTACACAAACCCTTCAGCAATCGTAAATAAGATTTGCGCTGTGTTGCCTGTATGTAAGACGCATTTATATGCCAAATTGCAGCATCGTAAGTGCTGTATTTTGTATATAAAAAAATAAATTAAGCATAATTTCCTGGTTATTAATTAAAACACCCGTTATCCGGCGGGGTCACCAGGTCGGAGTCAAAGGCTATTTCAGTTATCGGTTCAAAGACAATAAACTAAGTTAGCGCTGATATTTACTGGTCAAAGGACATAATTAAATTAGGTAGATGTCATAATCATAAAACATATCAACGAGAAATGCCTTAGGTGCATAGTTGTCTTTGATAACCACAGTATATCTTTCTACATTACAATTACACACAAATCTTATTAACCACTTATTAAATACTATCAAATCATACCCCGTTATGTTAACAAACATATTATTTGTATAATTCAATCAATGCGTTAAATGATATGACTGTTATGCACTTTCGTTTAATATTGCACTAGCACAACAACACTTGAAGTGTGCCTTGTGTTCATCTCTACACTTGTTGGTATTTAACAGTGGCAGAGTTTCAGCTACTAACTCTGTTCATACCTCTTTTAGATAAATTATGCTTATCTGTACACTTTTTGGTAGTTATCAGTGGTAGAACTTCAGTTACTAGCTTTATTAATAACTATTTTAGATAACTTATGTTCATATCTACACTTCTTGATAGTTTTCAGTGGTAGAGCTTCAACTACTACCTCTAGTCATACCTCTTGTATATATCTGCTGTTCATCTCTACACTTGTTGGTAGTTATCACTGGTAGAGCTTCAGCTACTAGCTTTATTCATACATATTTTATATAACTTGTGTGTATCTCTAAGCTTGTTGGTAGTTATCAGTGGTAGAGCTTCAGCTACAATATCTATTCTCACCTTTCTTAGATAACTTCTATTCATCTCTACTCATGTTAGTTGAGATGAATTCTAAAATGTATGCCTAACAAGGAAATACACAATATGGTATTTAATTAACCTTTCTAATAATATACAAATCACTTATGTTAAACTCACCGGTCTGTAATTATCTGACTTATTTTTCGAACCCTTTTTAAATAATTGTATGATGTTGGCTTCTCCCTTTCCATTAAGTACAAAAGGAACAACTCCCTCTATTAATGATAGGTTGAACATTCTTGCAAGTGTTATACTAATTTGTTCTACTGTTTCCATTAGTAGCTTTGAAGGAATTACATCTACTGTATTTTACTTGTTTTCCTTCATTGCCTTCATTTTATTTGCTACACTTTCTGGAGTTTTCCTGAAATTGTGTATCTCGAACTGGTAATGAACTAATATTCCCTGTGATAAACACTGATTTGAAGTAACCATTTAGTTTTGCGCCATTAACAAATCTTGTGATATTATATTTCCAGCACTGTCTTCTAGATGTCCGACCTTGTCTCCTACATTTTTTTTACTGCTGATATATGCATAACAACTCTTGCTGTAATGTGTTATGTTACATGTTATTATTTGGCCATAGCTTATTTTAGATGGTCTCATTTCATTTGTAGCTGCATTAAGTGCCTAATTATAATTTGTATAGTCTAGATCGTTTCTGGTACGCCTACAAACCCTCAATGTAGTTTGCTTAAGCACTGTTTTTCTAGTAGCTTATTTTGACAAGTGTTTCTTTCTAGACCGTTTTCCTTGTTTTTTTAATATCGTGGACCCATTCATTCATTACATCACCACCTAAAATATTAGATTATACCCATTCAGGAAGCTAAGACTTGTATAGGCCAAGCTGAAGGAGAACACCGCAAGCCTGAGATCAATGTATGTTGTCACGTACTTGTATAATTGATGAATACTCTTGGTGGACCATATCTTGGAGAGGTTGTGTCCAATGATAACACCAATGCATGATACTGTTGAGCCAACAGCAGAGCTCCAGGACAGAGTCTTCCAGCAGCTGGGAAAAAATACAGTACTTATAGTATGTGTCATTTGCAGGTAATTCCACAAAAAATATATGCTGACATTCATCAAAGTACAGATCTGACTAAAAATAATCTTATTTATAAGATGACCTGTTAATTAAACAAGATTTTCCTGTTAAACAAGCATGTGTTGTAATATAATATATGCCAGTGTTGTATGTTGCAGTAATACTATATATTATTTCATATAACACTAGACCCAATATTGTTCAATCCTACTCCACTTGGTCTGCATCCATTTTGTATGCTGTTTTACCTCAAGTGGCCTACTTTTGTTTACAGGACATACATCATTTGGTCTATTGTTGGTCTCAAGGCTTCATTGGTCCCCTGTCCATCCCCCACATAGCGCATGGATCAGCTATGTATGCCACTATGTTGGAGGTTAAGGGGACATCAATTAAACACTTGGGATATTTCCTGGTACTAAAATACTATCACCAGCGACGTTTTCGTTTCACGCCAGATCTGGCCTCACTTTGTGATATCGCCGGATCTCACATTAGATACACCAGGAGTCAGAAATAACAAAATTAATTATATATATATATATATATATATATATATATATATATATATATATATATATATATATATATATATATATATATATATATATATATATATATATATATATATATATATATATATATATATATATATATATATCAGCTAATGGGACTATACATCGGTCACTGGTCATGGACAAACAGGTTTTTGAGACATTGTATATCTAGTTCGACATTAATCGACATGTGGCCTTACTGGAACGAAACATCGATGTATTTCGTAAATACGCCATATTTCACTTTATCGGATCAAAATATAATCAACTGTTCACAATAATCACCACAAGAATGTAATCGTATGTTGCGTACCGTGATGCTTTTTCGAAGGTGCTCTTCTTTAAAGATAAATTCCAGCACTTGCCTTGCTTTGAGAAAGGTATATTTCCATCGTTCGATATTGTTCAATCAAACCAACTTTTCTAACAACCTGTTTGTGCTCGACATATGAAATAACTGGTAATTGTTTCGAATGTTGATTCAATGCATACAATTTTCTTCAAATGTTAATGAAAATAGCATATTATATTAAAAAAACGCACCAACCAGTATGCACATGCATTCATCAAAATACAGGGGACCATTTCACTAAGATTCTTATAAGCTCATTAGCATAATTTCGCTCTATAAAATCAATTTGACTCCTCCTAGTTATGATCAAAACGGAAAATTGTGTTTCACTAAGAATAAATCATAAAGATTCTCAAAGAAACGCCCTTAAAAACGCTTCTTATTAATGATGAGGATTAAGTGACTACATACACCAAAATATATTAATCATAAACAGTCACATTTAACTAACAGCATATTGTCTTGACTACATTTTTATGCAGAGATCCTGTCTTTTAGCTAAATATATTGTCAGAATGTAAGGGATAAATAGTTTACACATTGTGACTGTTTACAGAATGTGTTTTACAGTCCTGTGCCACTTACGTTGGGTGCATTATCAACGTTGTCCGCAAAACGTTTGATATTCAATTTTTAGAACATTTTCAGCTGTGTCTATTTAAAATGTACACCCTTAACTTTCATATTTCTATACTCTATGACACAACTTTGGTTAAAGATGTTGGCGCTCTCCGTGATAAAATTGTCAACACGCCGTCTGTGTGTAACAAAAATTTAGCTTACTGTATTCAGTGCGCTGCCGCGAGGCGCACTGGCGCGCTGAATACAGTATATGCGCCGGCAGTTCGGGCAAGCGAGTGTGAAGTGATCGATTATTTTATATACTACCACTATTAGATATAATGAAAAGTGTTACCATAAATTAATCATGCATCAACATGAAAACCTGAAATCAACATGAAAATGTACCTATAAAACTGCAGTAAGATATTTAGATTTTTTTATATGTGCTCGACGTACAACATTTTTTTAGAATGTAGACCATATTTTCATTTAGTATGATGTGCCAGAATGTATGTTATTTGTATAGTATAATATTTATACACGTTTTATGTATGTTCTATGTATGGAAGTTTTGTGTTAGCATGCAGAAAATATATGTAGAAATAATATCCGTTGATTATTAATTTAGTATGTTTTGCCAGAATGTCAGCTATTAACATAGTAAGGTATTTATGCACATATATTGTTTTGTATATTCCAAGTGCATGAGTCTTGTCTTAGCATAAAAATCATGTCAACTAATAACTAAATTAGTGTGTTGTTCCAGGATTTCCGTCATTCCTATAGCATAATAAGGTGTTTAAGTATGTTCCATGCATGTCAGTTTTGTGTTAGCATGCATAAATGATATCCACGTAATTGATTAAATATCCTCCATGTGCACCATATATGTACGCAGTTGAATAAATAGTGTCCATGATTTTTAAAGGCATAATTTTTTAATTATTTTTTAGCGTAAATAAATGGATTAACAACATGATATAAAATGATAAATTGAAGGACGGGCTGCACAGGTACCATACATTATTTAAACTAGATGCGCAGGGGGAACTGACAAAGAAAACGCAAAGGAGTACTACAACAAATACATATCCAAATAAATGTTCACCAATAATTTCGGACAATGAACTTAAATGTGCATGCTTAAATACCAGGAACATAGAAAATAAAACAGTGAGTTAGACATTATGATAGCATATATTGATCCTCATGTAATAGGCATCAAAAATTATGCGCAAATGAAGATATGGTAGATGCTGAGTTAGCATTGACATGTTATGTAATGTTTAGGAAGGATAGCGAAGAAAGAAGGGGAGGTGGAGTTATTTTATATATTAATGAATATATCCAAGCATACGAAATAATACTGAAAAGTGAAGCAGATAGTGTGGAAGCAATTTGGTGTAACATAGTTACCAGGAACTCAACATTAATAATAGGAGTAGTTTATCGTAGTCCTAACATAGGACAAGAGGAAGATGTAAAATTACAAAAGGCGATAAGGGAGGTGAGCAAGGGGGGATGTGTTATAAAGGGTGATTTTAAACATGGCCATATACAGTGGGAATCATTAGAGAGTGCTGGAGATGACGATCATCCGTTTCTACTTCTAGCACAGGATTGTTTCCTTACTCAACATGTATTGGCACCAACCAGAGGTGGGAATGTGAATGAATTAGTTGACAACGTTAAAGTACACGAACCTTTTGGTTCAAGTGACCATAACCAAATCCATTTTAAAATAAAAGTAAAAACAGAATAATGTATAAAAACAATGGAGGAGGAACTTCAAAAATGCAAATATAAAGTGATGAGAACATATCTAGCAAATATAGATTGGAATAATTGCTGAAAAACAAGACAGCAACGTAATGCTGGACTTGTTTAAAATATGAGATTGAGGGCATTATAGAGAAATCTGTTCCATTAAGAAAACAAGATAAAAGGTCCAAAGAGGCAATTAGAAAAATTGCACACAAACAGATGCTGTGGAGGGTCTATAAACACACTGGAAATGTAGAAGACTACACAAACTAAAAAGAGGCACTTAACCTAGCTACAACTGAAATTAGAAAATCTAAAAGAACCTTTGAAAAAAAATTGGCAGGTAATATACAAATGACAGAAAGAGTTTGTATGCTTATGTAAGGAATAAACAGAAAGTTCGAGATAAGGTCGGCCCACTGGAAACCAACAGTGAAAACATAATTTCAGACGGGTTCCAAATGGCAGAGGTCCTGAATGAGCATTTCAGCTCAGTTTTTACCACAGAAGATATCAGCTCACTTCCAGTTCAACTGACTAAATTTGAGGGCAATAAATCAGAACATTTAGGGCATATATTTGCAACTCCTGAAATTATAGCAAACACAATTAAGAATATGAAAGATAATAAATCACCTGGAGTAGATGGGATACCACCAACACTGCTTAAAGAAATTGTTGAGCAAATTAGTACACCACTTGCAAAAGTGTTTACCTTGTCACTAGAAGAATGAATAGTTCCTTCAGAATGGAAAAAAGCAAATATTACGCCGCTATTTAAGAAGGGTTCGAAAATTACAGACCAGTGAGTTTAACTTCAGTTGTATGTAAATTACTCGAAACATTAATTAGAGACCACGTGGTGGAATTCCTTGTAACACATAAATTAATAAATATATCTCAACATGGATTCCTAAAAGCAAAGTCATGTCTAACCAATATCTTATGTTTTTTTGCATGAAATTACAAAGTAGGTAGATGACGGGTCACCACTGGATGTTGTCAACTTAGATTTTCAGAAAGCTTTCGATAAAGTGCCACACCAAAACGATTACCTATACCCATGATTGATACTTAAACTAAAAGCCCATGGTATAGGTAATATTGTGATAAACTGGATAGAAAAGTGGCTTACACACAGAAGTCAGAGATTAATAGTAGACGGTGAGATTTCAAACAGGAAATCGGTTTTGAGTGGGGTACCACAGGTATCAATATTAGGCCCTATACTCTTTTTGATATATATATATATATATATATATATATATATATATATATATATAAATGATCTAGAAGATGACATATCTAGCAAAGTACTTGCAGATGACACAAAAGTATCCAGAAAGATTACGTATGATACAGATAAACAAAGTTTACAGGATGATCTAGATAAATTAGTTAAATGATCAAAAAATGGCAAATGTTATTAAATTTTGGGAAGTGCAAATGTATACACATAGGACATGGAAACATGGACGAAGAATATAAAATGGGGGATGCTGTACTGGGTAGAACCACACAAAAAAGGGCTTAGGAGTAACATTTAATGCTGACATGAAAGTTTCAGAGCAATTTGGGATTGCTGCTTCAAAAAGAAATCAAATTATAGGGCTAATTAGGAGAACTGTCATGTATAATGAGAAACAGCTAATTGTACCCCTGTACAAAGCAATAGTTAGACCACATTTGGAATATTGTATTCGTGCATGGAGGCCGTATCGCAAAAATGGCATAAACAAGCTAGAAAGAAAACAACGAAGAGTAACCAAACTGATTCCAGGATTGAGAGGCCTTAGTTACGAAAGTCGCTTTTATTACAATGTGGTTTGAAAACACTAGAGACCAGGAGACTAAGAGGAGACCAAATAGAAGTATGTAAAATAGGAACGGTTATGAGGATGTTGATAGGAATATGTTCTTCAAACTTAAAGTAGGCAATAGAACAGGAGGACACAAAGCAGCATTAGTTAAGGAGCAGTGTAGGTTGGACATGAGAAAGTACTCATTCTCACAGAGGGTGATAAATGAATGGAACAAACTGCCAAACGATTGTGTTAATGCTAATAGTGTGAATATGTTTAAAAATAGAATTGACAGATATATGATAAGTGCGGGCTACTACTACATAGATGATAACATTGTTGGACTTTCGATAAGTCAATGGCTTCCTTGTCCACTTGCCATCTGGAACTTGTTATTTTGGATGACAATCTTGTAAAATCTTGCTAAAATTGAGAAATTCAAAGCGCGTATGCAGAATTACTGCCGTATTTTTTTCACGGTTTTTTTACTCGCTAAATTTGAATACAGGAATAGCAAAAAAAAATACTGACTCTGACTAAATGTTAACAAAAACAGTTTGTTAATATATATATATATATATATATATATATATATACGTTTATGTATAATATATGTGTAATAGTAATGCTATTACACATATATTATACATAATAAATATTACACTTTTGTTATGACACTTAACTATGCTAACCTATTTATCGAACTCTAAACAAAGGGTATTTTCGCTCGCTGACATGCCTGCCTCTTACTAAATCTTAACAAAACCTGTTTCTGAATATATTATGTATTATATTATGTATATATATATATATATATATATATATATATATATATATATATATATATATATATATATATATATATATATATATATATATATATATATATTATTATTATTAATAATTATTCTAATCAATAGTCCACGCTTTTTCTGACAATTCACTACACCAAATTCAAGCCCCCGCTCCAAGATTATCCCGACAAGGCCAGCCGCACCAACGGTTGACAGTACCAGATGCAAAGATGTTATGCTACTCTAAAATATTTGAACATAAATACACACCATACAATACAATACATAGTGCATGCGCAGCAAAATGCTGATATATATATATATACCATTTTCAAAAAAGGTGAAAGAGGGCTACCAAAAATTACTAACCCCTTTTATTTCACATGTTTTTGCTGTAAACTCATGGAACACATCATGTGTCATTCTGTCAAATATTGATAAAAAACAAAATCCTAATCAATTCCACACAATTCAACATGGTTTCCACGCCATATATTCGTGTTAAAGTCAGTTACTCTCAATCGTTGGCTCCCTTGAAAGATCTTTAGACAAACATAATTTCTCCAAAGTTTTTTTAATTTTTCTGGCATTCCCCGGGGTACTGTGCTTGCACTGTTCATACTTATTTTATACTTAAATGATATTGGAGAAAATATTACTTCCCACATTAAACTAATTGCTGATGACTGTCAGTTATTCAGGACAATTGACACTGTCGCTGACACAGTTGGCAGTGTCGCTGATACTGTTGACAGTGTCGCTGACACAGTTGACAGTGTCGCTGACACAGTAGACAATGTCGCTGACACAATTGACGGTGTCGCAGACACAGATGAACTTCAAAATTATCTCTGTAAAATGTAACTCTTGACCCGGAAGTAGCAAATGGTTTTTAATCCAGAAAACTCAAAAATGTATTCAACCCACATCCAATAAAAATGGACTATGTGGAAGGTGTCAGTATCGAGCCTGTCAGTCATCATCCATATATTGGAGTCGAATTACAGCGAGATCTTAAATGGAAAACCCACATCAATAACATCATCTCCAAAGCAAATAAAACTGTCGGGCTAACCAAAAGAAGCCTACATAAATGCTCACAAGAAGTAAAGGCGGAAGCATACACCACCCTTCTCAGGACTAAGCTCGAATATTCATCAACCGTATGTGACTCATACCCTAAATATCAAATTAATCAAATGAAAAAATCCTACATAGGGCTGACCGTACAATAC
Source organism: Lamellibrachia satsuma (assembly GCA_033239005.1). NCBI lineage: Eukaryota > Metazoa > Annelida > Polychaeta > Sabellida > Siboglinidae > Lamellibrachia > Lamellibrachia satsuma. The sequence goes on from BSQZ01000066.1 coordinate 2,842,540, forward strand.
TGTTTTTCTAGAGAATCCAGTGTTACTATTATACTGGTCTTCCACAAAGCCATGCCATGCTACATTAAAACGTCTACTCACCACATTAGATTGAGTGACTGTCGTTACTTCATTCCCCCAGCAATACAATACGACTTGTTCAGGTAATAGTCTTTCCACGGACAGTTACATACTAGAATTCCTTAATCCCCTACATTTCCAACAATAAAATAACCTCTAGTTTTAAAAGCAGATTAGAAGAAAAACTGTATTACTAATGTAGGTAACTGGAAAGTAGTATTAGTCTAGGTAACTGGACACTATTGCTAGTGTAGGTAACTGGAAACCCATGGACAGCATCCATAGACACAGACTTACCCACGTCACTCAACGTATTTGTTCATTATCTCTAAAAGTAATATGTTTTATTTTTTTTCTCTCTAATTCTCGGTGTCAGACTGATGCTATCCACTGGGTGTCCACGGGTTATACACTGAATGGTTCTTCCAGTTATCCATGTAGTCTATAAGATAGATGTAGATGCTCCAGCGATATTTTGACTACAAAAGTGTGCAATAAAAAACACATCATTATAAATTACTGTATGCTTTCGTTGTACATGGAATTATGTGAAATGGTAGAATGAATGCATTTCCATAGAACAATTGCGGTAAGAATGTCATTCAGCGGCGTCAATAATTAAGACCAATCTATTTCATGATTGCCCAAGATTCTCCCGCCACGGCCATCCACGCCTACCGTTGACAGTTGTATCAGAAGTACAAAGTTCGGAAAAAACAGGTTTTTGATACATATTTGTGTATATTTAGTTTGACATTAGTCGCCACGTGACCTTACAGGTGTGACACATCGGTGCATTTGGTAAATACGCCATATTTCACTTTGTCAGACAAAAATGTCCATAATTGTTCATAATAATCACAACATGAATGTAATCGAACGGTCTCGTACTGCTTATATATTTAATGCGTTGTATATTACAGTACAATGAGGATTTTTCAAGATTTTTTTCGAATTTAGTCGCTAGCCTCGTTTGGAGAGCCACATTTCCATAGTTCAATATTGGTAAGTCACTAGCGGAAAACAACTTTTCTAATAACTTATTTGCACTTTGTAAATGAAACATCTGATATTTATCTCGAATTTAGATCTCATGCGCGAAAGTGTCTTAAGCTTTTTGTAAACATGTCATACTATATAATTTATTGCATAAGACAAAAACCACCCTGACCAGTATGCATGATCATGTATACAATGTCGCTAATATTATAAACAAATGGAAGTATTTTCACAGGTATGCGTAAGTTTGCTGAATTGTTAGTTCTTACTGTAATTTATTGTGGTTAGGTATATGAAAAATGTAAACAATATAATTTTAAGAAAGATCAGATAAAATATGGACCCAATACAAAATGGACCCTATAAATTGCTATATGTGTGAATATTAATTTAGTATCTGTCCTTTTGTTGGAATGGTTTAATAAGCATATAACAAAAACTTACATTAATTCATTCATTTATTGTGTTCCCAACTAAATGCACGTATCTATGCCTTGCCTCCACTTAATTATACACAACAACAGCAACATTTTGAACTAAATACGGGTCCATATTATATGGGGGTCCATTTTCTATATACTATTATGCCATATAGAAAATCGGCCCCCATGGAATATGGCCTCCGGGTCCATTTTCTAAGGAGATCCAAGTCAGGCATGGGTTAATTTTAATTGTTAATCATTAATATGTTAAATAAATTATCAATTAACTATTATCAATTTAATTAATACATGTTCTAGAAAATCACAACTTAATTTAATTTAATTATTTAACTTTACTGGAAGATGGTATTTTAATTTAATTTAATAGACAAATTCACAATTAACTTTCAATTAACTTTTTATTGGGTATATTATTTTATGCAATCTAGTGGTGGCTGCCACTGGCTTGCTGTCAGGAGTAAGATTTGATGATCATATTGCCCATTAAACACAGTCACTCAGCCAGTGACCCAAGTTCACCCAACCAATATCAAAGAAAGATACTAGTCAGGTCCAGGCAGTTATTTGAACAGTGTCAATGTCCAGACAATATCATTCAGTGAATAGGCTGAAATGTGAGTGTGCCTGGCCAGGTGCTACAGCTGTATCATGTAAGAGTGTTGAGTCCTCTTGCTTGTGTGGCTTTCATCACCCATCCAAGGGTATGCAATACAAAGTGTATCTGGTGTCTGGAATTTTTCTAGACATAATCCCACATGACAAAGTCCATTTAACTAAAATAGTTAACTTAAATTCTCGAAATGTGCTTTCAAGTTTTACAGACATTTGTGCAATGTAATTATGTTTCATTACCTTGTTTGACATGTTTCATAGTAGTGGCTTCCATGGAGCCCACAATAACTGTTTGCATGGATGGCAAGTGCAGTTATCATCTGGTAAAACAAACTAATCATGATATTCCGCAATTAATTTTTCATTGAATGAAAGTAAATGGTTAATTTAATTTAAATTAATAACTTGGAAGCTAATTTAATTGACCTGATAAATGTGTAAGGTTAATTTAATTTAATTTGTACATTTCTTGGTTAATTGTAATTTAAGTAACTTTCCAAGTGAATTGCCCCATGTCTATATGACATAGAATATGGACCCCATGGGGTCCACATTCTATATGACACCGGTACTAAACAGGATGGCTCTGCATGGTCTCTTGGGTTTGAATCATGATCTGCATAAAACAAAATACATATTCCCCAAGCCCTCATAGATTCAGCAGAAAGAGTCCAGTTCACCCAAGTCCACACTTGTTCCACTAGAGAAAGCAAGATATTATATATATATATATATATATATATATATATATATATATATATATATATATATATATATATATATATATATATATATATATATATATATATATATATATATTTTAAACAAATCCTACGTTAATAATAAACTCCACCTCTGTGCCACGGATATCATACCTTGATATTGTTGTTACCGATTTTTACGAGATAGTCGAACAGCGAACACCAAAAGAAGAAAGATCTACCAATTTGCACTTGCTGACTGGAATAGCCTAAATGCAAATTTTGGCATATGTCTGATGACATCAATACATATTATGGTTCTGGAACAAATACAGAACCACCTTTAAGAATTACAGAACCACATTTAAGAATTGCAGAACCACATTTAAGAATTGTAGAACCACCTTTAAGAATTACAGAACCACCTTTACGAATTCACTAATGAAATCTGCTGACAAACACATCCTTCTCAGCTCAGCTGTAGACAGTGCAATATATCGTGGCTAAGTAAGAAACTACAAATATTACTGAAGCGGAAGAAACGATTGTACAAGAAAGCCAAGAAAACAAACAAATAAATAGAAAATTACACATTCGTGCAGAAAAACTGTAGGAGAAGTCTGACTGGGGCTACATCAACAATACTATCTCAGAAGAACTTCAGTAAAAACAATTCAAGCCCCTCCTGACGCTTCAAAAATAGGAAACAAGACAGCATTGATCTATGTGTAACCGGTCCTCCAGGGATATGTGTAACCCTTGTTTTTTTAAACACATTCACGCTGCATGCAGCTACACAATCTGTAGATAATGTGCTTAATTCATTTATTGTCCTCTGTGAGAACAAGTACTTCGTGATATCCAATCTACACTGATCCTGCACAAATGTTAACTCATGTCCTACTATCTTTCTTGAGTGAGAAAAAAAAAATATTTCTATCAATATTTTCATACCCATTCGATATCAGAGAACACTTCAATTTCATATTTTAACCTCCTTGTCTCTAGGATTGTTAAACCACGTTCTTCATAACTAAGGTATCTCGGTTCTGGAATAATATTAGTAGCTCTCCTCTTTATTCGTTCAAGCATAATTGTATCATTCGTAAGATATGGTATCCAACCTTGTATACAGTTGTCTAAATCAGGCCTGACTATTGTTTTCTATATAGTTATAATTAGCTGTTGTCCTTATATGTTATATTTCTCCTAATCAACCCACACGTTTTATTATCGCCTGAAGCTGCAATAGCACATTGCTCTGAAACGTTGATATCATCGCTTATTTTTACTCCTCAGTCCTTTTTTTATTTTTTGGAGAATCTCCCTAAAAGAACGGATCGTTGTGTGTGATAGTAAGAAGACATCGTCGTGGAACAGTTTCATAGTCTGCATTTAAAATAATTCTACTACTCCACAGGGCTAGTGGATTATAATATCTACTAGCCAGCACGAATTTTCAATAGCTTGGGTACTTTCATAATTGTTTTTTAAATCTTCCTGAATCCATGTTTTCACAATAATAAAACAACTATTGTTTCTACAAGAAAAAATGTATTTCTCTGTGTTTTATTCCAAAGAGTTTCAACATAATACAAAGCCATTTTTTAAAGAAAACAAGAAAACATTGGAAAATACATTTAATACTTTGTTTTCATCCGGACTAGACTAGATCATTGACTAGAGTTGAACGTAAATTTGGCCACTCTCGGCATTATCTTGGCACTTCAATGAATATAATAAAACGTCAGAAAAAAGCTTTTGACAAATACTTCAACAATTCACAGGCTCGCAAAAATGCCGAGTTGACGTTGGAACGTTCGCGCAAAATATACCACTTATATCTGGCGAAATTTGCCAGTAGTGATGGCAATGTGGCGCCACCTTGCAGCTAAAAGCACACATTATGAATTACTTCTAAGAATTCTGCAAGGAGGCGGTAGCCTCGTTTCTTTCAAAACAAGAAAAATGGCGGCAGTACATTTAACAAGATTTAACAAGATTGCCATCTCGAACAAGTTCCAGATGGCAAGTGGACAAGGAAGCCATTGGCTTATCGAGAGTCCAACAATTTTCTCATCTATGTGTAGCCCGCCCTTATCAGATATCTGTCAATTCTATTTTTAAACATATTCACACTATTAGCATTAACACAATCGTTTGGCAGTTTGTTCCATTCATTTATCACCCTCTGTGAGAATGAGTACTTTCTCATGTCCAACCTACACTGCTCCTTAACTAATGCTGCTTTGTGTCCTCTGGTTCTACTGCCTTCTTAAAGTTTGAAGAACATATTCCTATCAACATCCTCATAACCGTTCACTATTTTAAACACTTCTATTTGGTCTCCTCTTAGTCTCCTGGTCTTTAGTGTTGTCAAACCACATTGTAATAAGCGACTTTCGTAACTAAGGTCTCTTAATTCTGGAATCATCTTAGTTGCTCTTCGTTGTATTCTTTCTAGCTTATCTATGTCTTTTTTACGATATGGCCTCCATGCTTGAAAACAATATTCCAAATGTGGTCTAACTATTGCTTTGTACAGGGGTACAATTAGATGTTTCTCCTTATACGTGATAGTTCTCCTAATTAGGCCTAGAATTTGATTTCCTTTCGAAGCAGCAATCCCACATTGCTCTGAAACTTTCATGTCAGCATTAAATATTACTCCTAAATCCTTTTCTTATGTGGTTCTACCTAGTACAGCATCCCCCATTTTATATTCCTCGTCCATATTTCCATGTCCTATGTGTATACATTTACACTTCCCAAAATTGAATAACATTTGCCATTTTTCTGATCATTTAACTTATTTTTCTAGATCATCCTGTAAACTTTGTTTATCTGTATCATTAGTAACCTTTCTGAATACCTTTGTGTCATCTGCAAATTTGAGTACTTTGCTAGATATGTCATCCTCCAAATCATTTATATATATTAAAAACAGTATAGGGCCTAACACTGATCCCTGTGGTACCCCACTCAAAACAGATTTCCAGTTTGAAATCTTACCATCTACTATTACTCTCTGTCTTCTGTGTGTAAGCCACTTTTCTATCCAGTTGATTACATCATTGCCTATACCATGGGCTTTTAGTTTAAATAACAATCTTTGATGTGGCACTTTATCGAAAGCTTTCTGAAAATCTAAGTAGACAACATCCACTGGTGACCCGTGATCTACCCACTTTGTAATTTCTTCTAAAAAACATAAGAAATTGGTTAGACATGACCTTGCTTTTAGGAATCCATGTTGAGATGTATTTATTAATTTATGTTTTATGAGGAATTCCACCATGTGGTCTCTAATTAATGTTTCAAGTAATTTACATACAACTGATGTTAAACTCACTGGTCTGTAATTTTCTGGCTTCTTTCTCGATCCCTTCTTAAACAGCGGCGTAATGTTTGCTTCTTTCCATTCTGAAGGAACTATTCCTTCTTCTAGTGACAAGTTAAATAAGTTTGCAAGTGGTGTACTAATTTGATCAACAATTTCCTTTAGCAGTTTTGGTGGTATCCCATCAACTCCAGGTGATTTATTATCTTTCATCTTCTTAATTTTCTTTGCTATCATTTCAGGAGTTACAAATAACTGCCCTAAATATTCTGATGTATTGCCCTCAAATTTTAGTTAATGGAACTGGAAGTGAGCTGATATCTTCTGTGGTAAAAACTGAGCTGAAATACTCATTCAGGACCTCTGCCATTTGGAACCCATCTGAAATTATGTTTTCACTGTTGCTTTCCAGTGGTCCGACTTTATCTCGAACTTTCTGTTTAGTCCTTACATAAGCATAGAAACTCTTGCTGTCATTTTTTATATTACCTGCCAATTTTTGTTCAAAGGTTCTTTTAGATTTTCTAATTTCAGTAGTAGCTAGGTTAAGTGCCTCTTTGTAGTTGGTGTAGTCTTCTACATTTCCAATGTGTTTATAGACCTTCCACAGCATATGTTTGTGAGCAATTTTTCTAATAGCTTCTTTTGAGAGGTGTTTTTTCCTGGATCTTTTCCCTTGTTTTCTTAATGGAATAAATTTCTCAATAATGCCCTCAATCTCATATTTTAAACAAGTCCAGCATTCTGTTGCTGTCTTGTTCTTCAGCAAATTATTCCAATCTATATTTGCTAGATATGTTCTCATCACTTTATATCTGCCTTTGTTGAAGTTCCTCCTCCATTGTTTTTTATATGTATTCCCTGTTTTTAATTTTATATTAAAATGGATTTGGTTATGGTCACTTGAACCCAAAGGTTCGTGTACTTTAACATTGTCAACTAATTCATTTTGAGAAGACAAAATTAAATCTAACACATTCCCACCTCTGGTTGGTTCCAAGACATGTTGAGTAAGGAAACAATCCTGTGTTAGAAGTAGAAACTGATGGTCGTCCCCTCCAGCACTCTCTAATGATTCCCATTGTATATGGCCATGGTTAAAATCACCCATTATAACACATTCTCCCTTGCTCACCTCCCTTATTGCCTTTTGTAATTTTACATCTTCCTCTTCTCCTATGTTAGGACTACAATAAACTACTCCTATTGTTAATGTTGAGTTCCTGGTAACTATGTTACACCAAATTGCTTCCACACTATCTGCTTCACTTTTCAGAGTAATTTCATATGCTTGGATAGATTCTTTAATATACAAAATTACTCCACCTCCTTCTTTCTCGTCTATCCTTCCTAAACATTACATAGCCTGTCAGTGCTAACTCAGCATCTACTATATCTTCATTTGCCCATGATTCTGTGATGCCTATTACATGAGGATCAATATCTGCTACCATAATGTCTAACTCACTTTTTATTTACTATGCTCCTGGCATTTAAGCATACACATTTAAGTTCATTGTCTGAAATTATTGGTGAACATTTCTTTGGATGTGTATTTGTAGTAGTACTCCTTTGAGTTTTCTCTGTCAGTTCCCCTGCGCATCTAGTTTAAATAATCTATGGTACCTGTGCCCTCGTCGACAACTCTAACAAACTCACACGCAAGAACTGCAGCGCCCTTCCCTGTCAGATGAAGTCCATCTCTCATGAAAAAGTCACCTCTTCCCACAAAGTTTAACCACATGTCTACGAAGCCTACTCCCTCCTCCATACATACCTTCTGTACCTGTGTGTTGATCGCCATCCTTCTACAGTTCTTATATTCCTCACCCCTGCCTCCCATTATTGGTAATATCCCCGACAATACGATCTGCCCAACTCGTGCCTCTTTGAGTGTCTTGATCAACCTCCTGTACTTACCAATGATGGCTGACGTTCCCTCCTTATCTGCATTGTTCGTTCCCACATGCACGAGAACAGCACCTCCCGTGCCACCACCCATGACCTGTCCTGCCTTCTCTGCTATATCCTCTACTTTTGCCCCTGGTAGGCATACTGTTATGTCATCTCCTCTATTTACAATTTTATCCACTTTCCTAATGATGGAATCCCCCATAAATACCCGAGCTTTCCTCGCTTTCCCCTGTGATACTACATCGGCAAAGCTCCTTTCCTGTTGCACACTACTAGTATGCCCCCTTTCTCTCCTATCATCAACCTTTACCGTCTTACCACCTGGCAATCCCTCTCCACTCACCCGCTTACCTCTTTTTTGTTGCATTCTTTGCCTTCTGTCATCTTTCTTCTTCTTACCAGCTTTCTCCCTCACATTGCCACTGCTCTCCTTTTTCTCCTCGGTCTCACCACCTCTGCTCTCCTCGGTCTCACCACCTCTGCTCACATCGGTCTTACCACCTCTGCTCTCCTCGGTCTCACCACCTCTGCTCTCACCATTCTCACCACCTCTGTTCACTTCTGTCTCACCCTGCCCTGTCATCATCAAAATCATACGCCTTAGTTCAATCACCTGCTCCTGCAGATATCTCACTGTAGTACACCCCTACACACGAAATGGAAATCATCCGCCTGCAACTCCGCCCACGAATTTACACACCCGGACTTTGCAAAGTCTATCCAGCTATCGCAGCTAGAACATACCAAATTACGTTTTGCCTTTACCTGGCGTTTGCACGGCGCCATGTTAGAAATTAAATTTGTATTTGTTTATGATCCGTTTATAATCAGTTTATACTAGGTAGTCTTCACAAAGACTGTTTTTGTGTTGTAATACACACTTTATAGTATGTTACTTATGTCTTAATTAAATTTACAGCTACTGCCTTGCAACTTACTTTCTATGTAACAGCTGACTAACAAAACGTAATATCGCTCGCGCTAACGAAATTTCAGTGACCTTATTTAAATAACACTGAATTACTACCTACGGCTAACTTTTAACAATAAATGTTGCTAAAACAAAATATTCAGGTTTTCAATATTTAATATGTACTAAATTATTTACAATAATATTATGTCTCGTATTATGTACCCAATCAACTGAAAACAACAACCCTTAATTATCGCTCGCGCTACCGAGTCCTCGGAGACCTACGATATAAACTACCCTAAATTACTTCTATAGCTAAATTTTAACAGCAACTATTGACTAAACAAGGACACTTGTAAGTTTATGTTTAATATACACGCAATAATAATACTTATCCGATCAATATTCCACGCTTTAGACAAATATAAAATCCACCAAAATTCAATCCCGTGTACTCCTCAAGATTTCCCAAGATGCAATGTGAGTACTGTAGACGACGCAACGCTCGGCGGTCGGAGTGTTTAAAAAAATAAAACTTTTAAATAATATTATGATTGCAGACGGTACAATGCTGGCCATATTATTATAACTAATTGAATAGCGTTAACCGATACAACAGCATAAATAGTTTAACTAATCTAAAATATGAAATAGCTCACCTATATATAACGGCTATATATTATTAAGAAGAACCTCCTATAACCGGTCAAATAACCAATATCCGTCCCCAACTCATTCACAAGATACGCTTCTCACACAACGCGCAAGGTGGAAATTTATATTGACTGATATATATATATATATATATATATATATATATATATATATATATATATATATATATATATATATATATATATATATATATATATATATATATATATATATATATATATATATATATGTATATATATATATATATATATATATATATATATATATATATATATATATATATATATATATATATATATATATATATGAGTGGACTGGGCACCAACCTATAATGTGAACGACGAATCACAATCTTGGACATCCTTGGCACGGTACAACTGCCATGTGGTAATGTTATTGAGATCATCTGTAATGTTATTTATATAATTTGTGTTAAAATATTCCACCTCAAAGCCCCACCTCAACTATTGTTTAGGCCAATCTCCCACGTCACACCTATTTCTGAGGCCAACCTCCCACCAATTTTTAGGACGAACCTCCCACCTCCCACTGCCTGACACGAACGCACGCACGCATGTATGCACACACGCACGCACGCTCGAACTTCATATATGTCAATAATATAGCAAACTTAGGAATACAGCAGTCAAAAAATACTGCTTACCTAACCAGGCATATTCGTGAAAATGCAGGGCACGTATTAAACAGAGTAATTGATATAATCTCCACAATGTATTCGGGGCAAAGCGTACTGGGGGTGTATGGGGGTGGGTGCTTCGCCCCACAGAGAGTGTGCTCTGCCCCATATTGAATGTGTCGTTGGAATTACTAAAATAACGTATGCCACATTTTCGCCTGCACGAATCACTAACACATATTATAACAATATGTATAGGTGAGCTATTTCACAAGTTGGATGAGTTAAAGTACTTATGCTGTTGGGTCGGTTAAAGCTATTCAATTTGTTATAATAATTTGGCCAGCAAATTCAAATTGGTATAATTTACTACACGTGCTGCGTCTCCTCAAATCGAACGTGCCCAACTTGGTTTGGCATCATGGTGCATCGGTTTATTGGAAGGCAGCGGCACTAATTGAATCTGCCGAAATAGAGCGGGTACCAATGGAACACTTGGTACAAAAGCTTAATGTCAAGGCCTATATCAGTTGCGTGGTTGTATCTTAATTAGTTTTCATGCTAGTCAGCCATTGTTCTATACAGTTACTTATTCCATCCCCGATACCATGGGCTTTTAATTTAAGTAGTAATCTTTTATGTGGCACTTTGTCAAAAGCTTTCTGAAAATCTAAATAAATAATATACATTAATGATCCATGGTTATCCACTTAGTTATTTCTTAAAAAAACATAACACATTTGTTAAGCATGACCTTGCTTTTAGGAATCCATGTTGATATGAATTTAATAATTTTAATTTAACAAGGAAGTCCATCATACGGTATTTAATTAACCTTTCTAATATTTTACAAATCACTGACGCGAAGCTCACTGATTTGTTTCTCGAAACTTTTTTTAAATAGTGGTGGGATGTTTGCATCTTTCCATTCAAAAGGAGCAACTCCCTCTTTTAATAACAACTTGAACAATCTTGCAAGTGGTATATTGATTAGTTCTACTGTTTTCATTTGTAATTGTGGAGGGATTCTATCCACTCACGGTGATTTATTACCTTTCGTTGCCTTTATTTTCTTAGCTATAATTTATGGAGTTACAATTACTGCCCTAAATAGTCAGACTTAGGCTATTGAAATTTATCATCTGGAACTGAAGTAATCTTGTAAGTCGTCCGCCATTAAAAAACATTGTGACACTATAATTCCACCATTATCTTCTACAGGTCCGACCTTGTCTTGTACATTTTCTTTACTCCTGAAATGCACAAAACAACTTTTGCTGTAGTTGTTTATATTACATGCTAATTGTTGCGCATAGCTTCTTTTAGATGGTCTACTTTCAGTTGTAGCTGCATCAAGTGCCTCTTATGAATTTTGCCTATAAACCCTCCACATTGTTTGCTTGAACACTATTTTTAATAGCTTCTTTTGACAACTGTTTCTTTCTAGACCGTTTTCTTTGATTTTTCAAGGGAACAAATGTATCGATGATACTCTCAATTTCATATTTTAGAATATTCCAACGTTCAATTGCGGTCTTATTCATCAGCACGTTATTCCAATATAGCTTTGCTAAGTACTTTTTTCATATCTTTATAGTTATCTTTGTGGAAGTTTCTTCTATACGTTTTTTATTTTTGCCTTCTGATTTTACATCGATGTCAAAATGTATTTGATTGTGGTCACTGTTACCCAATGGTTCATGTATTTTTACATTGTTAACTAATTATTTTTGTGATGACAAAACTATATATAATATATTATCTCCCCTGGTTGGTTCTAGAATGTATTGAGTAAGGAAGCTATCCTGATTTTAAAATGAAATAATTGGTCCTCACCCCCTGTACTCTCTTGACATTTCCATTTTATGTGTCTACGGTTAAAATCTCTCATTATGATAAACTCCCCCTTACTCACTTCCTGTAGAGCGTTTTGTATTTGTTTTCTTAGTTTTTGTTTGGACTAAACCAATTGAATAGTTTATGTTGAATTCCCTGAAAATACCTTGCACAAAACAGCTTTATCGCAATCCGCTTCCAATTCTAATTTTATTTCGTAAACCTGAATAGATTATCTAACATATAAAACTCCCCCTCCTCTCATTCATATTCGATCTCTCCTACTCATTACATATCGGTTATACCAATTATGTGAGGGTCACTGTCTTCTACCATAATGTTTAATTAGTTGTTCTTATTTACTAAGCTCCTAGCTTTTAAACACGCGCATTTATATCCTGTTTCAGATATGTTTTCCGGACATTTTGTTATTGTTTTGCCCTTCTAGTTTAAACAAAGTTTACTACCAAAATATTTGTTATGCTACACATGCCACTATCTACTGCTGCTGAAATGTCATCAGCAAATACTGTTGCCTCCTTTCCACTTAGATAAAGCCTATTTCTCGTGTACATATCATCCTTCCCAATAAAACTTCCCCACACATCCACAAATCCAACTTACTCTTCCCTACATTGTTTCCGGGCTAGCATGTTAATTGCAATTTATTTTCTTTCGCTTCAAATCAATGCATAATTATTTAGTTTTCGTGATATTTAGCTGCAAAAAAATGTCATCATACCACTGAACAAAGTCATTGATTTCTCGAATGATAGCGATAATCGTCATCATTGTTAACCATGCAAACAACAACACTGTCGTCTGCATTTTTTTTAAAGTGGGTAGACATTGTCAGTACTCTTGTAGTCAGAAGTGTACATGAAAGGTGCCAGAACTGTGCTTTGAGGTGTGCTAGTCTTAGTGTGGACGGCAGGAGACCGGACGCCTTCGAGACTGACGTACTGACATATGACATATGACATTTGCTAGTTAAGTATTCAAAGATCCATGAAACATAAGAAAATGGCACATTCATGTCTAAAACCATCGAGCACAAATATGAGGCTGAATAGTATTAAAAGCACTGGATAAATAAAAAACTTAAGTCGAATAGCATTGCCTGCCACTTATATAACTGCATCATCGATACATATGTTTCTCTTATAGGCAAACTGTAATGGATCAGTGAAATATTTCAATAAAGCGGACATTTTATCGAGAACTATTCGCTGACAAACTTTCAAAACAGCTGACATCAGGGCGACAGGACGGAGATCATTTATAAAAAAATATAACAGGTTTCTTCATAAGTTAACCAATGATAATCGTCGTTGTATAGTTGCCTCCGTACTACGAATTTTCGGTCTCAAATATCGACAAAGACATGCGAACATAATGAGTAAATGTTTTATGTTTTGAAGATTCATCCTAAAAAAACTATGCATTTAATTTTGGTTCGGAAGAAGATAAGTTAATTGAGAAATGCATATATATATATATATATATATATATATATATATATATATATATATATATATATATATATATATATATATATATATATATATATATATATATATATATATATATATATATATATATATATATATAGTCTAACAAAAATACAAGAGTATCGACGACCGGCATCGATCAGGGAAAGAATATGGCAACAATGTGTTACAGGAGAGAGCGATCGTGTCAGAGCATGTCTGCCCCGCAAGAGTTGCAGTAACATAAATATTGACGTCGCAGCTGACGGCGCCCATCATTGCCAGTCGAGTCTGATCATGACGATGATTAGGGCTTACTATTACCAAAATACTTTCACAGTTTAACTATAACATTCGATTAATATAAATTGCTTACCTTCTGAGTTGGTAGCCCAGAAGCAGACCCAGGCCAAGAGCAGAACTCGAAGCAGAAGCCCGGGTGGCGGCAGAGGCGGTGGACGAATCGGCTTGTTCGAACAGCGGCGCGGCATGTTCGCTCCTCAGCTGGGATGATCACTGTCGCACAGTCTTAGAGGATCACTCCTGACGCAGTCGGAAGACAAATCGCCAACGCAACGTGTCACTGACTGACGTGCTGCCACTGCTGGCGGTATTTTATGTCGTAACATCGCATTAGAATATTGATAAAGGTCGTCACGAATCAACTTGGCATTATGCGATAGGCCATTAACACAAGTGAGGTCGACCATTTGCCCAATGAGAAGCCCGTGCTTTGTTATCGATTATATATGCGTGTCAATTAAATCATCGGGAATGCCCCTTTCTCTCTGTCCGTCTTTATGTCTGTCTGTTTGTATGTATGTATGTATGTCTGTCTGTCTGTCTGTCTCTCTCTCTCTCTCTCTCTCTCTCTCTTTCTATTTCTCTCTATCCCTGTATCGTTCTCTCCCTCTCTCGATATCTCCTAATCATTACATATCAGTTATACCTATTATATGACGGTCGCTGTCTTCTGCCATAATGTTTAATTAGTTGTTCTTATTTACTACGCTCCTAGCATTTAAACACACGCATTTATATCCTGTTTCAGATATGTTTTCCGGACATTTTGTTATAGTTTTTTCTGTACTAGTGGATTCTTTTCCTCCTTGAGGCACCACTAAATACCCCACTGCGCTTCTAGTTTAAACAATGTTTACTACCAATAACTGTAGATTAATATAAAGTGATTACCTTCTGAGTTTGTAACCCAGAAGTAGACCCATGCCAAGAGCAGAACTCGAAGCAGAAGCCCGGGTGCCTTCATATATATATATATATATATATATATATATATATATATATATATATATATATATATATATATATATATATATATATATATATATATCTCGCTCTCTCTCTCTCTCCCTCTCTCTTTCTCTCTCTCTTTCTTTCTTTTTCTCTGTGTCGCTCTTTCCCTCTCTCCCCACCCCCTCCCTCCCCCCTACCCCCTCCCTCCCCCTCCCCAAACTTAAGTTGTAGGCGAGACATACCGCCTTCAAATGTTACAGCTTCTATTCAACGATATGAGTCAATACTAAATAAAGTTCAAAGCCCGAATAATCAGGTAATTTTCGGCACATCAAAGACACATTGTGCTTACATATGTTATGTTAACTGTATAAATAATAATATATACAATATGTTAAAACGTATTCCTAAGACTATTATAATCAAATAAACACTGTTCAGAACGATCCTAAAAAGACTTGGAAATTACTTAGAAGCATGATTGGAAAAACAATGATAACTCAGGCATTACAACACAGTTTATATATAATAACTATTTAATTTATTTCTGAGAAAACGTTCTGTATTTTTACACTCATTGGTCCAAATCATGCAAACGCAATCCCTGAGCCTAAAAAATAAGTTACTTGATATCTTCAGAATAATCCTACCAAAAATCATCCAATAGTTTTTTTATGAAGCCAACCGATGCAAATGAAACTAGGCAAATTATAATGTCTCTTCAACTTAAGAAAAAGTTTGGTTATGACAACCTTAATTAGTACCTTCCAAAAGTAGTCGCTGAGCAAATACCTGTTTATGGCATCCGAAATATCACAGTACTCTTTAGTTGCACAAAATGAAGTTAATATGTGTTTTGCAGACAACACGATATATTTTCCATAACAGTCTGTCGGCCTGTTGCATCACTAATAGCTAGAACAAACAGGTGATTTAGTGAGACCCATTAGTGGAATGAATAAAACGTGTCCCAAGAGACAGCAACATGAGAGTGCAGTTTTCCTATTCAATTAAAAAAAAATACTGCCATATTTATTACATATTATCATATATTATGTCTTATATTTTCCAAAGCCTTCCAATATGCACTGTGTTGACCTTTCATGAATTACTATTAATTATGTTTATGCCCCTATAAAACATATACCATCGTATTCATGCTGCTTCGAAACCGGTAAACCATGGAAAACAACGGATTAAAGTAAATCATGGTACACCATTGCAAAATACCATGATATACCATGGAAACCATGGTAAACAAAATATGTCTGCGGTTGCAACTTCCGTTACAGCCTTTTGTGATTTCAACACAATTCTGTCTGCAAAAATCCTATAAAAAATGTGAAGAAATTACATATATTTTGTTACTAAGGAAAACCAAATATCTAATCTATAAATCAAAATGTATACTTGTTTGTCTGTCTGTCAGTCAGTCTGTCTGTCTGTTTATTGTGTCTTATACATGACCGCATTTGTGGGTCGATCCGGACGAAACTTTGCAAGGCAACCCTTCTGACGGGCATAGGGGATCAGTTGTGGAACCATATAAAAGTGGCCCCCGGGGTGGAAGTCACAATTAATAAAATGCCTACACATGTTTTACCGCTTGATGAATGCAGCGATTGTGAATACTGTTCAAGTTAATATAATTTGTATGTACCACATAATGGTGTTTATGGATAGAAAGCGTCTACACATAGCACAACAAACACTAGCTATATCATTATAGCATTGTACCTAACCATAGTCTCTGCTTCGAGAAAAAAGATTTGCTACACCGGGAACCTCTGCTTGTAATAAATAATTCAAATTTAATCGAAGCTACGTTGTCGTTGGGTCCGCGAGGGTCGGCTGTCGCGCAAGTTAAGTTTCTTCACTGAAATGTCAATGAGACTGAAATGTCAACGACACTGAAATGCCAATTACTCTTAAAATGTCAACGACAGCATTCACTTGTTGCTGACATTTCTATTCAGTAGAGTTGCACTTTTTAGCGTGGAAAGTTAAAAGGGTAACCAAACAAAAACATAATTACACAAGGGCCCAGCGTCGCAGCGATCTAAACCGTCATGCGTCGATTTTCTCTTCTCAACAATGTCACTACTCAGCATTTCAATACTGTCACAACTTGATTATACGTTAAAAATGGACAGTTGTGGAGTGGTATATAGAAATGGTTGGCTGGACAACGTCAATGTTGTTTACGTCATTGCAACTGTGCACTTGAGTAACGTAACATAGTTTAAAAACGAACGTTTTGATGTTTCTAGACACATATTTAATATAACCACTATCCATAATTGTAATAACTGAATTTGAGAGATTTCATGAACAAAATCCTTGCCAAATAAAATAAAAATGTACAGAATCTGCACATCAAACGCAAGTTGTCCTACTTCTGTGTAATCGCTCTGCAGCGCCCAGCCCCAGTCGTGAGGCTGTTGAGACACAATTATGTCGGCCTGACTGGCTTCTTTTGGCAGGTGCCCCTCAGGGTTACTTGACAGTTTGTGAAGGTTTGATTGGGGTACGTTAACCAAGCGTCTATCATGCAACTGTGTGGTTATCCAACCTGGGTAATAACAGCAAGGAGGAAGCTATAATTGGAATACTGTGTGACGAGGCCTGCTTGGTTCTTTCTATTTGTAGGAACGATGCCCTTCAGATATCCTTGCTAGAGCTGCCTGACACTGGCTGTCTTCTTTCATTCCAGTGTCCGATCCAATTCCTTCTTCTTTTCATCTGTCGTATTCTGTACATGGGCTTGTGTACAACACAGAGATACAACGATAGAAGTGAGCAACTTTGCTGTCGTCGTACGCACATCTCCGGAAACAGGCCATGAGGCTTGGTTCAGGAGCATTAATTCCTCGAATAGCTGGGCTCCTCATGTGATCTATAAAAGGTTCAACACATGCAGAAGGTGAGGTTGGTGTAGCTAAATAAACCAGTGCAAATTTCTTAAAAAGGAAACACTGTAGGCATATTTTAGTAAAGCATGACAACAAATGGTTTTAGGGTGATTTGGGTGTGCTGAATCCAGAAGAGTAATGTTGGCAAACTGTGGGAGGGTTTCTTTACTCCGAAATTACAAAACCAAAATAACACCCGATTTGCCCAAACAATAAACACCTTTCTAATTAGTATCACAATGATTTATGTTTAAATACAATAATCATACGTATCCGCTGTGATGACCACTATGCTTCTCAAATTGCCATTTTAATGTTCTTAAAAAGGTTCGGTTGCTTAGCAAAATAGTCAAATTTACAAATTATTCAATGCTGCTGAGAGTCAGAAAGTTTGCCACAATGTGTCATGTCTGCAACCTGTACCCTTACGAAGCACGGCACACCGTATTCCAAACATTCGACAGCTGTAGTTGTTATTGACGCACCCCTTCGTACAACTGCAAGAAACTGTTGCTTAGAAATAGAGTGGAACAGCACCAGGTCTTTAGATTCCAGTTTCCACCCCATCGGGGTTATATCTAGAAGTTCTGGATGAACGCTGTTGGCTTGGATCAATAGCATGGTAGTGGGCCCTCTTGATATGCAGTCTTGCTGCATCAGTAGTAGGGGGTAACCCTTATTGCGATCTTCCTTTGCAGAAGAGCACAACACTTGCCTTGTAATTTTTGTACAGGAATACTTCTGCAGATGTTTCGTCTGTTAATGCCCCATTCTCTAGCTGTTCCAAGATGTAGTGGACAGTCTGAACTACTTTCCATACATTTCGATCCACCATTCGTGAAGCACTGTCACAACCAGTAGCTTATTTAGGGGAGGGGCATTTGGTCATGACCCCTTTGGCTTACAATTTTTTTCCATGATGTTTTCCTTTGCGCCGCTACATGGTAGCATATTTGAATATATATATATATATATATATATATATATATATATATATATATATATATATATATATATATATATATATATATATATATATATATATATATATACATATATACATACATATCTAGATAGATAGAGAGAGAGAGAGGAGAGAGAGAGAGAGAGAGAAGAGAGAACGTTTGTCTATATACTGGGTGGGACCAGCGGTGGAAAGTGATATTTAAAAAGGCATACGCAATTTTTATTTAAACATGAATCAATATTGTTGATGCATAGACGCAATTTTCGAAATATCCTTCGTGAAATCTCGTTGGCGCGCCATTTTTATACAAACCTGATGACCCTGTTTGAAAAGAAACATCTTTGTCTTCACGCATGCTTACAATTCGGAAATCAAACACAGTGTTATAATACTTTCGACGGCCTAACAATGACTACAACTTAGACGTATTTCGTTTTCAAGGTGGACACTTTTTATTGCTGAACTTTTACCGAAATTTAATGATGTGACCCCCACTCCACAAGGGACCAGAGGGGGGATTAATCCTGGAATTATGTCCACTCCACCTTTTTCGCCGCCCGATTATAAACACCTTTTGTAATATTTTAGAACATTTATCTAATGTACTAAATAAACAACATTTCAACTTTCGTTCAAACAGTATATTTCATTGTTCTGTCAATCATTGATGAATAACTAGCAATGAATACTGACCGAAGATTGCCGGATAGTGTTTTACTTTTAATTTTCGCCCGTGTTCTGAATTGTCATTGCTAAAACTTCAAAAAACAAAGGAGTAAAAGTTGTCTAAACATTGATTAATTGATTAGAGAAGACCGGGGCTAGTCCGCTCCTTTGGACATTATAATATTTGTATATGATGATTTCACTATAGATTTATTAAAGCATTGACAGCAATACGAAGTATTTCCTTGATATGATGTACATTTTGGGTCTTTACCCTTTAATTGACAAGCCCACAAGAATCACAAATATTTCAGCTACGATAATCGATAATATTTTTACTAACTAAAACTTCGACGTCACGTTACTTCTGTTATCCTAAGTAATGGCATTAGTAATCACTTACCAATTTTTGCAATATGTGAGTATACAATAAATAGAAATGTTAAAAAAGAGATCAATCATGTTAGAATAATAAATGAAGGTAAATTTAGAAAAGAGCAAAGTTTTCAATCCTGGGATGATGTGCTAACACTAATGATGTAAATCATGCTACTAATAGTCCCTGCACATATTTATACATTTGTTTAATAAACATTGCCCAGTGAAGTCAGTGCTAATGAAAAGTTGGATTAACAAAAAGCTATGGTTTACAAATGGACTAAAATGTGCTTGTGCAAAGAAAGAGGCTGTACAAAGCATTTGTTATATATCAATCTTCTGAAAAGGAAATAAATTACAAAACATAACAAACTGACATATGTATTAAGGTGCTCTGAGAAAACTTACTAAACCGAAGTGCTAGAAAAACATAAACTTAATGTAAAGGGCACCTGGAAAATACTAAATGCTATCATCAACAAGGATGTGTATATTTATGATTATTTGGGGGAAGGATGTAACGGGAGTATGTTTCTAAGTCTGGTTGATGAGCAAGAAATTACTAAAACTGTACAACAATTTAAAAACAAAGTGTCAACAATGAAACATGCTGGGTGAAGACGGATGATCCCTTCACAATAACAACGCGTGTCATAATCATGGATATTGTACATCCATGCCTGCCTTTGCTGCAATCACTTGACGCAATATGACAAAACGTTAGATTAGTGGTTTTCCGTTTTACCTCAATCGCATAATGCAGTACAGTATGTGTTTCTGCATCACTTCCCTGTTGCCTTATCGGCAGATATCTTTGTCGCGCGCCAACGCCGTCACAAGGGCCTTTGCCTTGGCCAGCCTGAAAATAAAGATAAACACCGCGTAGCCATACCCTTAATGATGTAGAACAGTCATCAGTCGCTTTTAGATGTAACTGTCTATTATACATTTTATTTTGTTTAATCCATTTCATACAAACTACATTTCCAATTGTAAATCATGCTGTTACAATGGACTCCGATTAATAGGATCACTTCATTCCACAACAATTTTATTGTGTTAATCGTTTGATTTTCTGAAAGGGGATATGGCAGCTGGATATATTGTTTTCTTTTAGTGCATAGTTAGTGCAATTCTGTTATGCCCAAACTGTACAATGGTTTTATCTGAGTAAAACACGAATAAAATCCCACATTGTTTATATTTAAAAATAATATGCAGGTGAATACAACAATCCAAACCAGACGACCATGTCATTTTAAATCTCAGAGTGCTGTACTTTCTCGCAGCCAAAATGTAATTTCTTGTAAATGTCCATCAAGGATTGAAAAAATGCATTGATTACATGGTAGATGCAAAGTTTTTCCATGAACAATACTAATTTAGAGTTGTGTCATTGTTATGAAAAGTTTATTGTATTAACAATGAACACACAAATATATTGGACTACGTCGGAAACGCATGTTGAGTATTTGTTTTAAAACATCATTCTAGCTGCCATGTCTCCCTTATATGAATGTCCAAGAAACGATTGACTCAGAATATGTAGCAATGACTGTACATCACACAAATAATAATGGAAGTATTTAGAGTAACATATTCAGTATTTGAATAGTCAACATTATTTTCGTAAATGTATTTGTTATGCATTAGTGACTGGATGCAAGGATTTTCTTGCAATTGATTCACACTAAGTGTCTCTTTCAATGGCATCCGACTCTTGTTCTATAAAGTTAATACTCCTGGATGACTTACTTTGTTTGAATGAGGTTTTATTATTTCATGGCATTCGTGTTCGACATCCAAATACCATTGAGTGGTAAAAAACATATTGTACATATTGTTTAAGTTAATGACCGTCTTAAATAATGTATTAGTGCTAACGTTTTGAACATGATTTTATTGCATTTCAACAGTAATATATTGTATAAAATTTTTTAAGGGTTAATCTTCCTACAAGAAATAAAACCCCAACAACTCCTTGAATCAATTTCAAATTCATGGCTTTCCCAAAACAAAACCGAAAGTGATATTCCAAAATATGTAGTGATTCCTGTCGTTTAATTGTGTTGGATCTCATGGGAAATTTAATATATTTGTTTCCCCCGATCCAAGTTTGCAGTTTCAAATTGTCTAACTGTTTTTTTATGTAAAGTGTATACATTGTTTTAATTATATATTTCATTATATATTTCATATAATGGAAGTATTTAGAGTAACCTATTCATTATTTGACGTGTCAACATTATCTCCGTGAATGTATTTGTTATGCATTAGTGACTGGATGACAATATTTCTTCGTCCCTGCTACATGATTTCATATTAGCTACATACAAATTTGATTGGTATTCTCGTATGACAAATGTTCTTAGATAGACAAAAGTCAAACCTTAGCCGCAACACGCGGGGATTGGTATGTGTTGCAAAGGATTATTATTATCATTATATTATACATTTATAATGCGGCGTGTATCAGGATTAAAAACCTGCTCAAAGGCGCTAACAAGGTAATGCTAAATAATTTTAAATAAAATGAAGAGTTAAATAAAAAGTTCAATAAATGATTTTAATGAATTAATTATGTCAAGACGTTAAGTAAACACATAAAATAAAATAAATAAATAATGAATAAAAACATAAAATAAACAACTACAATTAAGTTGATACATTAGATAAACATATAAGTTAATCAGATAAGTTAAATAAACAAACTAAATAAATAATAAGTTAAATGTTCGAGTGATTAAAATGTCACCAGTGTTCGAAAGGCTTCGCGAAAGAGATGTGTTTTTAGAAGTGACTTGAATACCGCAACGGAGTTGGCTTGCCTAATTGCGGGAGGCAGGGCGTTCCACAGTGTCGGCCCTGCCACAGAAAAGCCCCGACGACCGTACCGCTCGAGATGGTACCGCGGTATAGTCAATAGATGTTGATCGGCGGATCTCAGTGTTCGGGTGGGTGTGTACGGAATCACTAGCGACGACAGATACACTGGGCAGAGATGATGCACAGCGCGAAATACAAGTAAAAGAAGTTTGAATTCGATTTGCTGACTAACAGGCAACCAATGTAAACTGAATAAAACTGGTGTTATGTGATCTCGTCTGCGGGTTCCAGTAATCAGCCGTGCCGCATAGTTTTGAATCATCTGCACTTTCCGCAGCTGCGTCTCGGGCAGTCCATAAAACATAGCGTTGCCGAAGTTCAAGCGCGACATGACTAAAGCATGAATAATTGTTTTGCAAGCAGTGGTGGAAAGGCATTTTCTGATAGTTGTATTGCCGCGAATGTGACAGTATGCCACCTGGCAGACACGGCGTATCTGCGCCGCCATTGTCATTGTGTCATCAAATACAAAACCGATGTCGCGGATAAATGGTTTCGGCGTGGCGGAGAAGTCACATACCTCAATGACTAGGTCAACAGGAGGTTGAACACGTTTGCGATTTTGCGCAGCGGAAATCACGACGACTTCCGTTTTACACTCGTTAAGAAGAAGGTTGTGGGACACCATCCATGACTTTACATCGGCGGTACATCGCGATATGCGGTCAATGGCAGTTGTAGCATGCGCTGGCTGATCACACGGAAATTCAACATACAGCTGGGTATCGTCAGCATACTTGTGGTAACGGAGTTGGTGGTGTTCGAAGACATGGTTGAGGCCCAGACAATAGATTGTAAAAAACAAGGGTGCTTTTAATAATATTTAAGTTTATGTAATATTTCACTGTTTTACATGTTCAACGCAGTGGTAGACGTAACTATGTCAAGTGGGAAATTGTTCTGCCACAGTAATTTTAATTCTACTAAACGGTCATTCAGTAATAAGTGATGCTAACAAAACATAAAACAGCATATATTTCAGGTTTGTCTTTTGAATTATTAGTAGTCTCTTACTTTTTCAATACCAATTAAACGGCAGATATCACCAACAAATAGCAAGTCCATAAATAAATGTTTACTGCAATACACTGTGTGGAACAATACGTTTTATGAAGTCTCCTAAGATTATACAATTGAACAATACCCTATGTGGGGCAAGTTGTAATAGCCGGAGAGGCACATATTGTAATATATCAATTTGTGAAAAAAAAACTAATTATCTCATTTATGGATACTTACAGGAACAATGTTCTAGAAATCGTGTGCCTCCTCTCCAGTGGAAGGAAAGTATCCGTTACCATCGTCCAAGACCTTCGCCAACTGGACCAGCAGTGAAACCTCCTAACCGAAAAACAGTCTCACTCTCCTAACTCTATCATGGCGAACACTGTATATATGGATTTATTCAACTGTGATAACACCAGTGAAAACGACACGTTCATTTTTAATAATATATCAAAATCTGTGCAAAACTGTGAGTAATTTACATACAGTAAACTGATCAGCCTATAGAATAACTTGAAACAAAACTCAACGTTTTCTACACTAGCTGTAAATACAGGCAACCTACGAAACAACTTTTATAAACTGCAACTATGCCTAGATACACTAAACATTTCATTTGATTGCATATTGTTAACTGATACATGGCTTACCGACCACCATGACACTAATTGCTATAACATGAACGGTTATACTATGGTTACGTATCCCAGACAAGAAGGGAGAGGAGTTGGGGTTGGCATTTAAATATCCAACAAACACCGATATAAAATTAGACATAACTTAATGAAGAAATATGACCGTATTCATTATGAATTCATCTTCAGTGAGATAAAAACAAACAACAGTACCTTCATGATAGGTTCTATATATATATATATATATATATATATATATATATATATATATATATATATAAACCTCCAAATACTAACACATATAGCTTCAACGATGAAATACTTAGTATTTTAAACTCAATATCTCAGAAAAATAAAAACAGTATAATAACGGGGGATTTTAATTTAAATTTAATTAATACCAACCCACGCCAAGTTAATGATTTCACCAACAATATGTATGCTACTGGACTCTATCCAACAATCAGTAAACCAAACATAATTGCCAATCACTACAATAATAGATAGTATATTCACCAACATAACACAACACAAAATCCACTCTGGCATTTTATACACTGACATATCCCACCACCTGCCAATATTCAACATATATAACATATGTAACCTCCCACTTAAACCAGGATACAAAACACTCTACAGACGAAATAAAAGTTAAACAACTTAGGGAAACTGCACAAATTTGGATGATGTCTATAACGAATATAATCCAAATGTCTCATGCAACGCATTCATAAACACACTATATATATATATATATATATATATATATATATATATATATATATATATATATATATATATATATATATATATATATATATATATATATATATATATATATATATATATATATATGTATATATATATATATATATATATATATATATATATATATATATATATATATATATATATATATATATATATATATATATATATATATATATATATATATATATATATATGTATATATATATATATATATATATTATATATATATATATATATATATATATATATATATATATATATATATATATATATATATATATATATATATATATATATATATATATATATATATATATATATATATATATATATATATATATATATATATATATATATATATATATATAGTGTGTGTTTATGAATGCGTTGCATGTGATACATTTGGATTATATTCGTTATAGACATCATCCAAGTTTGTGCACTTTAATTTTAATTTGAGTTTCCTAAGTTTTTAACTTTTATTTCATATATATATATATATATATATATATATATATATATATATATATATATATATAATATATATATATATATATATATATATATATATATATATATATATATATATATATATATATATATGTGTGTGTGTATATATATATTTTTACTTTTCTTATGATTTTCATGTACATTTTATAATGTGTTTACGCGCGTATGAACGGACTGGCCCCGGATATATGGCGCTATATAAATGTTAGTAATAATAGTAATAATAATAATAATAATAATAATAATAATAATAATAATAATACGCAACATTAAGTCTAACACGTCTAGTGGCTTTGACAACGTTGAATCACATATTATGCGAGAAATAAGTCCCCAAATAGCTCCTCTACTATCACATATATTCAACATTTTTTTTCAACTGGAGTGGTTCCACGTCAACTAAAAATAGCAAATGTAATTCCAATGCATAAAAATGATGATCCGAATAACTTCTGCAATGATAGACCAATCTCAATTCTGCCATGTTTCTCAAAAATTCTGGAACGTCTTATAATCGACTCGAACGCTTTCTCAACAAGTCCCATACAATATCAGAAGTCCAATACGGTATCAGGAAAAATAGTTCACTTAAATGGCTCTAATAAATCTCATAGATAAAATATCAAGTGGAACCGATAGCAACTCCTTCAATATAGTTATAGTTTTTGATCTATCTAAAGCCTTTGACACTATAGACCACAATATACTATTCCAAAAACTTAACTGCTATGGTATCAGATGGCACATACTTACTTGGTTCAGGAGTTGCCTAGAGCACAGTACACAATATGTCACTTACAACAATGTAAATTCACTGATGTGTGGTGTGCCACAAGGCTCTATATTAGGGCCACTATTGGTTATATTTTACATCAACGACCTTTGTAACACTTCAACTATTATGAAGTTCACTCGTTTTGCTTTTGATAACAGTATGTATCATTCACATCAAACTTTAACTTCAGTTAACATAAAATAACTTAACATAAATAAACTTTCCCTAAATATAAAAAAACGAACTATATTATATATACATCAGTAAATAAAAAAGTATCTCATCTCAAGCAATACAGATTAATGGATCGACCATCCCTCAGGTTAACCTCACCAAATTTCTTGGTGTGTATATAGACGAACACTTAAATTGGTCAGCGCACTTGAACAAACTGGCAACTAAACTTGCACAAAATATTAGCATTCTCTGTAAACTTAAACATTTCCTCCCTTCATACCTCTTTAAAACGATTAACTCTTATTTAGTACTTCCACATCTACAATATTGTACCTTAATATGGGCTAATACATACTCTCCGAACCTTAACAATATCATTATGCTGCAAAAAAGCTGCTATGATCATTAACAACTCTGATTACCTCGCTCACTCTGAGCCGCTATTTAAACAGAAAAATACTAAAAATTGAAGATATTTACAAACTGCAGCTAGGGCTACTTATGTACAAGCATTCTCGTCAAGCACTTCCAGACAGCATCTAAACACTATTTCAAAGGAATAGTGAAATCCACAATCACACTACTAACAACAGCAATGATTACTTAATGCACGAAGCACGGACAAATACACGGAAATTTAGAATTAAATACTCTGGACCATTTTTCTGGAATTCCATACCGGAACACATACACAATTCTACATCAGAAACCAATTTAAAAACAAGTTAAAACAACGCCTGCTCTCAACATACTGCAACATGTCCAAATTTCCAACTAGACTTGATTCGGGCTTAACCTCAGCTAATTATGTTGTTTTTTTTGTTTTGTTTTTTTGTTATTCTAATGAATCATCACTATATTGTTCAAATATCAGTTTGCCTCACGTTGTTATATTTTGCTAGAATGTTGAATAACAACCACTTGTCATTTTCTATATGCGTCACATTTACTATTATTAAAATCTAGTTTGCATATACTAACGAATACTCAACTATATTGTTCAATTAATAAGTAGTTATATTGTACTAGATTGCTGGAGTAAGACGCCAAGTTGTAATATGTTTTATTTTGCTTCATATCTAGTATTATTAACATAATTGTCATCTTGCAGTACCATTCCATGACAAGATTACTATACGTAATCATGGGTGGTTCTCGCTATAAGCCCCTTGGGGTTTCCAGATAATCTCCTGCGTTACTAAATCAAATTATTTATGACCAAACCTGTAACAACATTGTAAATGAGTAACCAAATAAATTTACATGGAACATTGAAATATTTCCCAACATAAGACTGCGTCACATTCTTCATTGTTCCTTCCTCCTAATGTTCTATTTTATAAAACAATTCAGTTGTGGAGTGCTATTTAAGAAAGGATCGAGGAATAAACAATGAATTACAGACCAGTGAGTTTAACATCAGGTGTATGCAAATTATTCGAAACATTAATTAGAGACCACATGGTGGAATTCCTTGTAAAACATATATTAATAAATACATCTAAACATGGGTTCCTAGAAGCACTGTCATATCTAACGAATGTTTTTTGGAAGAAATGACGGGTCACCAGTGGATGTTGTCTATTTAGCTTTTCATAAAGCTTTCGATAAAGTGCCACATCAAAGATTTTCACTTATACTAAAAGCCCGTGGCATAGGTAATGATGTAAGTGGATAGAACAGTTGCTTACACACAGAAGACAGAGAGTAATAATATATGGTGAGATTTAAAACTGGAAATCTGTTTTGAGTGGGGCACCACATGGATCAGTATTAAGCCCTATACTGTTTTTAATACATATATAAGTGATTTGGAATATGACATATCTAGCAAAGTACTGAAATTTGCAGATGAAGCAAAAGTATTCAGAAAGGTTACTAATGATACATATAAAGACAATGTTTCACGATGATACAGATACATTAGTTAAATGGCGAGAAAAATGGCAAATATTATTCAATTTTGGGAAATTGCTTCGAATGGAAATCAAATTATTGGGCTAATTAGGAGAACCATCACATATAAGGAGAAACAGCTAATTGTACCCCTGTACAAAGCAATAGTTAGACCACATTTGGAATATAATATAAAAGCATGGAGCCGTATCATAAGAAGGACATAGACAAGCTAGAAAGAACACGATGAAGAGCAACTAAAATGATTCCAGAAATGAGATACCTTAGTTATGAAAGCCGCTTATTACAAATTGGATTGACAACATTAGATACCAGGAAACTAAGAGGAGTCTAAGTGAATGGTTATGAGGATGTTGATAGGAATATGTTCTTCAAACTTAAAGAAGGCAGTAGAATCAGATGCTTCAAAGCAGCATTAGTCAAGGAACAGCATAAATTGGACATTAGAAAGTACTGTTTCTCACAGAGGGTGTTAAATGAATGGAACAAACTGCCAAATGATTGTGTTAATGCTAGTAGTGTGAATATATTTCAAAATAGAATTGACAGATATCTGATAAGGGCGGGCTGCACATAAATTATAGATTGGTTGGATGCTGGATAAGCCAATGGTTTCCTTGTGCACTTACCATCTGGAACTTATTGCTTGTGATGACAATCTTGTTAAATCTTATTAAATATGGGGTATGAAAGCCGAACCCGGACGCCGGACCGAGAAATTAGTTTGAATAAAATAATTATATTGACATAACAAACATCAAGAAAAGTGCCGTAAATAGAAATGTGTGCGTATAGTAGATTTCGTCACCTCAAATTAAAAACATACGTCCTAATAAATGTTATAATATAATCAACGGGTAGCCCTATACATCTGCGTCGTAGTGCCCTTAACTTCCCGGCCTGCAATGTTTACAGGCAAGAATACGTGGAGTTATTAATATTGACAGGTGTGCGTCAACAACCTTACATCGGAACTATGTATGAACAAAGCGTACGTGCACGCACACGTATACACACGGCTCTATCTGTTGATTCGTTTCCAGGCTACATGAGTTTACCAGAAATTACTCTCGAGTTGTAGTTTCAATCTGCTGAGTGAAATATCCAATTCATTAGTATTTTAAGTTAGCGAATGCGACACCGGGAGCACACGCAAAGGACACGAGTTGAACTGTGCATCACTTTCATTAGTTACGACATATGTTTTTATTGTATTCGGAAGTGCGTCATCCTCAGTGTTTTATGTATGACTTGACACATCTATGACACGGTGCTCTTTTCCCCGAGGATAATATGTTGTCTATTTTTTCAGTCGAACGGAAGTTGCCGCATGCTTGAGAGAGACTGCCCAAATAACAGTACCAATGTAAAACATTATACATTCATAGCATGCAGCATTTACACAAAAGCCCGTAAAACTGCTCAAGAAGGCGCGGCTGAACATGTAAACATCTACTACGCATAACACGAGCTTGCCAACCTCCTACGACGTCGCACACCCCGTTCAATATATATATATATATATATATATATATATATATATATATATATATATATATATATATATATATATATATATATATATATATATATATATGTGTATATATATATATATATATATATATATATATATATATATATATATATATATATATATATATATATATATATATATATATATATATATATACATATATATATATATATATATATATATATATATATATATATATATATATATATATATATATATTATGACAATATTACTATATATATATATAGTAATAGTTTATACCATGTAACATGACTTTATGATAAAGACGAACAGACAAAGTCGCTGTAAAGGAGTATATGTCTTGATTCTGTTAAAAAGCATGAGCTTGCAGTAATTATATGCCCAGACGTAGAGCGCGTCGTAACACGTTTTCCACATGTGTGGAAATTCCTTGGCGCATTCCTCGAATGTTTTCATACACTTTTGTGACAGTTGATCAACTTTTTTGAAGTGTCTTCGTCACTGATGCCTCGAGCCAACATCGTCTATATTAGCAACACGATCACCGCAACAACAACAACTTGTCAGTTGAAAGGACACATGCGTCAAAGGAG
This sequence comes from Lamellibrachia satsuma, assembly GCA_033239005.1. Taxonomy (NCBI): domain Eukaryota; kingdom Metazoa; phylum Annelida; class Polychaeta; order Sabellida; family Siboglinidae; genus Lamellibrachia; species Lamellibrachia satsuma. The sequence continues at coordinate 2,873,125 of BSQZ01000066.1, forward strand.
CCGAGACAAGAGGTTCAAGACGGCGGGCACGATAAGGGATATTACAGATTTTTCTCCATATTCTACTGCATATGATATCTCTCCTTTGGCACATTTCTTCTAACTTACACTTACAAGCGCAGACGTCATGCTTTTCTTCAACGACCGGGGCTGAAAGTCCGTAGTAGCTCTCGTGAGTGTTTCGTCGTCATTCGTAGGATAATGCACAGTGCAAGGAAGAAGATGACACAGTACACAAGACCACGATAACACAATACATACGACCACGATGACACAGTACATACGACCACGATAACACAGTACATACGACCATGGTGACAGTACATACGACCACGATGACACAGTACATACGACCTCGATGACACACACAGTACACACGACCACGATAATACAGTACATACGACCACGATAACACAGTACACAAGACCACGATGACACAGTACACACGACAACGATTACAAACACAGTACATACGACCATGATGACACAGTATATACGATCACGAAGACAAACACAGTACACACGACCACAATGACACGGTACATACGACTACGATGACACAGTACATACGACCACGATGAAACAGAAAACACGACCACGATGACACAGTACACACGACCACGATGACACAGTACACAAGACCACGATGACACACACAGTACATACGACCACGGTGACACAGTACATACGACCACGATGACACAGTACATACGACCGCGATGACACAATACATAAGACCACGATGACATATTACATACGACCACAATGAAACAGTACACACGACAACGATGCCACAGTACACTCGACAACGATGACACAGTACACACGACCACGATGACACAGTATATACGACCACGATAACACAGTACATACGACCACGATGAAACAGTAAACACGACCACGATGACACAGTACACACGACCACGATGACACAGTACACACGACCACGATGACACACACAGTACATACGACCACGATGATACAGTACACACGACCACGATGACACAATACATAAGACCAAGATGACATATTACATACGACCACAATGAAACAGTACACACGACAACGATGCCACAGTACACTCGACAACGATGACACAGTACACACGACCACGATGACACAGTACATACGACCACGATAACACAGTACATACGACCACGGTGACAGAGTACACACGACCACGATGACACATTACATACGACCACGATGACGCAGTACATACGACCACTAAGACACAGTACATTCGACCATGATGCCAGAGTACACACGACCACGATGACACAGTGCACACGACCACGATGACACACGCAGTACCTACGACCACGGTGACACAGAACATACGACCACGATGACACAGTACATGCGACCACGATAACAGAGTACATACGACAACGGTGACATAGTACACACGACCACGATCACACAGTACATACGACCACGATGAAACAGTCAACACGACCACGATGACACAGTACACACGACCACGATGACACACGAAGTACATACTACCACGATGACACAATACATAAGACCACGATGACATATTACATACAACCACGATGAAACAGTACACACGACAACGATGCCACAGTACACACGACCACGATGACACAGTACACATGACCACGATGACACACACAGTACCTACGACCACGGTGACACAGTACATACAACCACGATGACACAGTACATACGACCACGATAACAAAGTACATACGACAACGGTGACACAGTACACACGACCACGATGACACAGTACATACGACCACGATGACGCAGTACACAGGACCACGATGACACAGAACATACGACCACGATGACACAGTACAAATGACCACGATGACACAGTACACACGACAACGATAACACAGTACATACGACCACGGTGACACAGAACATATGACCACGATGACAGAGCACATACGACCTCGATGATTCAAACAGTACACACAAACACGATGACACAGTACATACGACCACAGTACATGACACGATTACACAGTACACACGACCACGATGACACAGTACATACGACCACGATGAAAGAGTACACACGACCACGATGAATCAGTACACACGACCACGATGACACAGTACTCACGACCAACGATGACAGAGTATATACGATCATGAAGACGCACACAGTACACCCAACCACGATGACACGGTACATACGACCACTCTGACACAGTACACACGACCACGATGACACAGTACATACGACCTCGATGACACACACAGTACGCACGACCACGATGACACAGTACAGACGACCACGATTACACAGAACATACGACCACGATGACACAGTACATACGACCAGGATGACACTCACAGTATATACAGTACACACAACTGTGATGACACAGTACATACGGCCACGATAACACAGTATATACGACCATTGTGACACAGTAAATACGACAACGATGACACAGTACATACGACCACGATGACGCAGTACACACGATCACGAAGACAGAGTACATATGACCACGGTGACACAGTACATACGACAACGATGACACAGTACATACCAACTCGATGACATACACAGTACACACGACCACCACGATGACACAGTACATACGACCACAATGTCACAGTACATACGACCACGATGACACAGTACACTCGACCACGATGAAAAATTACATACGACCACGATGACACAGTACATACGACCACGATGAAACAGTACATACGACCACGATGACACAGTACACATGACCACGGTGATACAGTACATACGACAACGATGACACAGTACATACGACCACAATGACACAGTACATGCGACCACGATGACACAGTAAACATGACCACGATGACACAGTACATACGACCAAGATGACACATTATATACGACCACGGTGACACATTACATACGACCACGATGACACAGTTCATACGACCACGATGACACTCACAGTACAAACGACCACGATGACACAGTACACACGACCACGATGAAACACACAGTACATACGACCACGAAGACACACACAGTACACACATCCACGATGACACGGTAATTTTAATTTTACATTTAATTTTAATTTTAATTTTAGTTTTAATTTTAGTTTTAATTTTAGTTTTAATTTAAATTTAAATTTTAATTTTAATTTTAATTTTAATTTTAATTTTAATTTTAATTTTAATTTTAATTTTAATTTTAATTTTAATTTTAATTTTAATTTTTATTTTTATTTTTATTTTATTTTTATTTTTTTTTATTTTTATTTTTATTTTTATTTTTATTTTTATTTTCATTTTCATTTTTATTTCAATCTTAATCTTATGACTCAGATAAGAAATTGTAGCAGAGTGAAATGTGGCCATCAGTGTTTTCGTAGCATAGTTAGAAATGCCGACAAATATTTATATATTTAAAACAGCGTAATTGTACAAATAAGGAAAAGTATATATATATATATATATATATATATATATATATATATATATATATATATATATATATATATATATATATATATATACTTTTCCTTATAAGTACAATTGCGCTGTTTTAAATATATAAAAGATTTTGAATTGTTCATGTCACAATTAAAATTTAGAAGAAAGTATATAGTGTTTAAAATATGTAGATACAGTCAAATGAATATAACAATTATAAAAGTATAGTTCACGCTGTCGCATTGAATGCCGACAGGAGACTGCGCCGACAGCGAACATTCAGTGGAAGTGGAGGCAGCGACTTTCCACGCCTGTCGATGAGCTTGGTCGGACGTTGGGGGTGGGTGATGGGGGTGGATGTAACAACATCAGCGGCGTGAATGAACGATGTGACGTCACCTTGTTGTTTATGACGGCTTTCCATGAACGCCCGTGGTCGAAGGATGCAGCGGCCCTTCCAATTTTCCGGTTCCTCCTCCTTAGCAGCGAGCGTAGAAGTGGGGGATGACTCGTTGGCCATTCTGCATCGCTCTATGGTCACATCTTCCATCTCCGCCATTATCATAGGCCATAGCTGACGATGAACGCTGCAAGGAAACGACAAAACCAGAGTGAGATGCATAGTGTATCCATCTATATATATATATATATATATATATATATATATATATATATATATATATATATATATATATATATATATATATATATATATATATATATATCCGATACATACGGAATTCGCCCTCGACTAGCAGTGAAACTAGGGGAGTGTTTTACAGTGAGACATGCACACGGGGAACTATAGAACAGTATTTAAAGTGAACATTCATTCAAACAACCTTACTGTATAGTAGTATGATATATATATATACTCACGCACGATCAGGTAACACCAACAATGCGTCGCCTAGCAGTGTTAGGACAACCAATATGTCAGTCATCACTCCGACCATGGCTGCAGGCATCGTTATATAAATGTTGAGTGTTGCTGAGATATCGACACGACGGGTCTCAACACTCTTACCATGCTAGAAATAGACGACAACTGACGTAGCTTCGGAGAACGGTGGTCAGACGTAACGCAAGACGATCGTACGATCGGGCAGAACAATTCAGTGTACCCGGTGGATAATAGAGACATCACGGTCGAGTCGTGAAACTGATAAAAGTTTCACAGAACTGTCAAACACAGTACATGCATCACAAGTGGGTTTAGGAGTACTCAGGGAGCACTATATAACGTCGTGTATTTAATACGTTTCATGTACATTTTAACATCACAAAGTCAGTATGTATCGTACTATAAACTTCAGAGGTGGTAACAGTTACCAGTCTAATTTCTATGTGTGCAGGATACGTGTGTGGAATAGAGATTTTAACCCTGTTGAAAGCGCATATCAGTTTCGTAAATGTATGCCTCATGGCGATTTGAAGAGAGCAGAAAATATGCTAGTCACACGCACTGGACAGAAAAAGAAACAGATAATATCAGCCCGAGAGTCAGAAAAAGTTGGCTATTGAAATTGCACGATCTTTAACCCAAATATGTCAACATTGGTTAGTAACATGACAAAACATTCACATTCACAAAATATATTATATTATCATCAATATGACTCTTGGTCTCGGTTGTATTGTGAGGCACGACTGATTCAATGTATTCATGATTTAGTTACCTATATGCAGTCTGGTACACACAGTGATGTCACATTAGTTAAATTAATATTAATGATCACTGAGAATGTATCAGAATCCCCACACAGTGAACCGGGGGCCAGACGTAACGCGAGACGATCGTATGATGATCGAGCAAGCGTCAGGGAGGGGACAAAGAGTGGAAAAGAGAAGGCAATGGAATGGTTATGTGGTAATATTTCTGAAATACTATTCTCCTCCTCGGTGGAAAGTTGTTCACCACCACCGCACATTATAATAATAGATGACGAGGGGAGGCTAGTACGTCACAGCCCGACGTTATATCAATAAGTAGTAGCGACGAGATGGAGGCGACGGTGAGTGGTATAGATAGGATACGTGATAGATCCGAAGCCATGAGCATGGTAAATAACTTCTATAAAGCTCTAGATGTCGCCAATGTCCAATATTCCTGTGATGTGGTGGTACGCATAATGAATTTAACGGACGACAATGTGTGTTACATACCATCATCCAGCTTGGCCATGCACATCTTGCGGTGGCTAGCGATAGAGGTCACCGCAAAGTGTGGGAATGTGCAGTGGCGATACCATGTGAAAAATTTGGTTAGAAAGAGTCTAACCGAACGATACGCAAATATGCAGGGCGACACGGACGGTTATGCAGAACGATACGCAAATATGTATGGTAATACTGACTAGCAATGTAACTAGTATTTCTGTTCAATAGATATGCGACGGTCTGCGTCAACTGGGGCGCGGTGGTCGAGTGGTAGAGCGTCGGACTTTCGGTCGAAGGAACCGGGGTTTAAAACCACCTGTGGCGGAGCGTCGGACTTTTCGGTCGAAGGGACCAGGGTTCAAAAACCACCTGCTGCCGTTTCAAAACCTGGGCAAATTTGTTCACCCCACTTTGCTCGTATCTTTCGGAAGAGACACTAAAAGCCGTTGGTCCCTTCTACCTGGTGTCTATGCCAGGGGAAGTAAAAAATCCCACACTGGGGGTAAATGTGTAACCTGTTGTGGACTCAAAGAGTGGTGGTCTCTATATCTAACCCACCAATTCCCGGCACGTGAGAGGCGCCGAACGACAGAATCATCAACATAATGATGTTGGTCGTTTAATGGAAGAAGAAGAACTCCGTAGGTCGTACGAGGAGGCAACGGCGGTGTCGGTATCCAAACGCTATGCATCGGAGATGGAGGATGGTGACACCAGACAGGTGGTGGTGATGAAGAAACGTACAAACACTTCTACATCACCACCACCACCATCACCGACACACTCATCATCATCCCCAGGCTACGAGTCGCCTCCAGCATCATAGCCACTACCATGGGGTTATGAATTCGTCACCTCCGCCAACCCAGACGACCGAGCGAGAGGAGAGGTCGTCGCCACCGACGTTGTACGTCCTCCCCAACGCAAGCATCCTGCTGTCGGAGGGTGACGCAATATACACACCCGACCGTCAAGCAAACCCAGAACCCTCCACAAGCCGGAGGGACATTACGGACATGGCTCCACAGGTTTGCGACATTCTGATAGAGGAGGGAGTGGGCAATCTTATTGTCCACAGTTTACGTCGATCGCAGCTGTCACTCGACGAAGTGACGAAGATGACGTGCCAAGACATTACGGCAATGATGCTGTCGCCAGAATGACCAGATTAGGGCCACCAATCCGGGGCTGTCGAAATTAGAATATAGACTGTAATGAGTATAACCATGTAGATGAACATTATAACCACTGTAGATTAGCAGTATGAGTAGAACCATGTAGGTGACCGTTATAACCACTGTAAAATTGTAGTATGAGTATAACCATGTAGATTAACATTATATCCACTGTATATGACCATTAGTATTAGTAGTTGACACGAGTATTATGTAGAATGACTACGACGAGGCACCCATGCTCCCAACCGACGTTAGGGATCGGGCCGAAGTATTGACGGTCATCACCACCTATATGACGTCGTCAACAGAATATTACTATTAGTCAAACATAACCATTATTGTCCTACATGTCACCTGTGAAACAGTGCTTTCGTGGTGTGGTATGGTGTATATCACCTCAGTATATATATATATATATATATATATATATATATATATATATATATATATATATATATATATATATATATATATATATATATATATATATATATATATATATATATATATATATATATATACACAGACCAGAAGTTATCCATACAACTAGCCACTGGCATATCGATAACCGATCGTAAGTTAGTCGTCACTGTCGAGGATATAAACATCCCACAAACCATCATGTTGTCATCGTATGTATATAAGTTAATCCGTATATATATATATATATATATATATATATATATATATATATATATATATATATATATATATATATATATATATATATATATATATATATATATATATATATGACATATAACACAAACACATACACACAAACTTATATATATATATATATATATATATATATATATATATATAATTCTAATGTTTTATATTATCTATATCCATTGTGCTGCTTTGCATATTACATTTCGCTTGGGTTACACTATAGTTAATAAAACATCATACAATGATTGGTACGTTTTGTCAGTGGGTGTTCCCCTCGTCCTACATAGTTGAAAGAGAACCCGTAGCCATCGATAGTGGACATAGGAATTAATAATACATCATCCACCACCCCCAACACCACCACCACACGCACTATATAAATGTACTGAGGACCGCTGTCTGTCAGTTGTAGACGAGTACTGCATCATGAAACCTCATCTATGTCGTCACTGTGGACTGGCAATCGAAACGTATGCAGAGCTACGACGTCAGGTAGAGAGTCATTCGACACCATCGGTGAATCAGAACTCGTATTCAGTAGCGCCACCAGAAGTGCTGCCACCTAGCGACCACGCAATGAGAACGAAATATGCGTGTAAATGCGAAGCAAATTTTTTGGGAGATGGGACGATCTGCAGCATCACGCAAGGTCCGTATGTCGTCTTAGTAGTATTAGTAGAAAAAACCACAGTCTACACTTGTACGAAATGTGGACGGAAATTCAATAGACGTGACACCCTGGTCAGACACGCACGAACCGCGTGTACCGATGTCAACGAGCCACCATCGTCGAAGCGATCAAAGATGGAAGACACCACACCCCACCACCCACTAGTTACCGACGAAGATCCCATCGAACCGCCCGATCGACTTCCCTTCCCAGACGCTCTGTCGACGGAATTGTAAGACGTCGTTCGTGAGCACTGGTCTACCATTAGAACTAGCGTAGCGAGAGGACCTGTTCAGACCAGGTTCAATTACAGATTGACCACTCTAGACACGACCGTTCTAGAGACTCCTTGGAAGATCATGTTCCAGGAACAGACCAACGCCTTCAAGGTTAACCTCAGTTACGGCTTCGTTCTGAGGAACAAGAACACGGGTCGATACAAGTACTATCATTCCTCGCGCAATTGTTGTGGGCGCTACCTGGACAAACCCAGTCTCATCACCAACAGCAAGTACTTTGATGACTTTCTCGAACGCATCCGAGAAACCGACGTCTGCGTGGGTGTGCGAACTCGTGACCAATGTCACCTTCTTCGTCAATCGCATCACTAATCATCCGATAGGATGTGTAAGTATGATCCCTCTTCCCGTCTGCATCAAGAAGAACAAAGTCGTCATCGGTCTGGAAAAGGAACCCAATTCCAAGAGGTACAGTGACAACATGTGTCTCTTCCGGTGTCTGGCTCTGCATCGAGGATGTGATCTATATCGATTGGAACCGGCGGTTAAGACGCTGTACGAGGCTTACGTCCAAGACTATGTACCCATGGAAGAATTTGACGGGATCACGCTGGAAGACCTGTATCGTGTAGAGACCACGTTCCAAACGAACGTGTGCGTTTTCAAGCTCGTCAAACCGGATGGAGAGGATGGAAAGACAACTGCCGAACTCGTCCGTCGATCGGTTTGTAAGTACCCTACCACACTCTACCTCAATCTTCACAAGACACATTTTTCCTTCATCCAATATGTACGCATGTACTGTCACTCGTATGGATGTCGGAAGTGCGATGCCTCGTTTTGGACACATGCATGAAAGCTACGCCAACACGAGAGCACGTGTACGGGGGGTGTGCATCGAGTCTATCATGGCGGTGTGTACCATTCGACTCCATCGGTCTTCGAACGGCTGGACGACGAGAACATCCGAGTCTCCGAATCATTGAAGTACTATCCGTACCGAACCACCTTCGACTTAGAGTATTGGTTCGACACCGATCAACTTCCGTCTGACGGTGACCAGGTTCACTGGGTTGCGCGTAACGTCCCGCTGAGCGTTAGTGTGGCATCCAACGTGCCGGGCACGAGCAAGTGAAATGTCTCGTCACGGAGGGAGACACCAACAAGTTGATGAGCACCATGATGGATATCTTGCGAGCGATGAGTGACGCTGCGTACGACAACATGAAAGACTCATACGAGGATTTGTTGGAACAACTCGCAGAAGCAATGACGACCTGGACCGAACGGTAGGAGGCTGCACGATCAGCCACCGACATGGAATCTCGACCAGCATCCAATCCATGCAAAAAGCTGATGGGACAACTTAATGGATGGATTTATCAGTTACCTATCATCGGGTTCAATTGGGGTAAGTATGATCTCAATGCCATCAAACAGTTCATCATACCCTCCTTCCTATCCACGTCGAAGACAGAGGAACAAGAAGAGGAAGAAGAGAGAGAGCAAGAGAACAAAGAGAAAGAAGAAGAGAACGATGGCATAGCGTCATTTTTCGTCGTCAAACGCAATAACACTTTCATGTGTCTTTCGACGGATCAGCTGAAATTCCTAGACATGACCAACTGCATAGCCCGTGGGTTCAGAGTAGACAAGTATCTGAAAGCGTACGGATGCGAGTCACCACACTACGTCAGAACGAGTACGGAGAGATTGCTCGTCCGTGTCGGTCGATCGTCGGATACGATGCGAACGCGCTGTACTTGTGGTCGCTCATGCAAGACATGCCTATGGGATGGTATACCCGACGACGGGCAGATATCGACTTCCGCGCCGAATCGGCGCAGCTGTACGGACAGATGGCTGCGGAATGGTTGACATGGGAATCCGAACGCACGGGACGTCCCATACGACATCAGATCAACGGGCGATAGAAGAGAATAGGCAAACGTCTGGTGGATGGATGGTGTAGCGAGACGGACACGGCTTATCAGTTCCAAGGTTGTTTTTTTACATGGCTGCCCGTGCACCCGAGAAGAAATGAACGCCGTCAACGGGAAACCCATGGCGCAACTACTCGCCGAGACCCGAAAGAACACCGCCTACCTACGTCACTTTGTCAAGGTCGTCGAGCTGTGGGAATGCGAGTGGAAAGAGATGAGACGAGATCCGGCCATAAAACAGTGTCTGGATGCTGCATTTCCCCGACGTCGACACGCGCGGTGGACGATGACGTCGCAATAGATACTGAACGGTGTGCGTACAGGAACCGTGTTCGGTATGATCGAGTGCGACATTTGCGTACCGGAAGAATTGCGTGAGCACTTTGCCGAGATGCAACCCGTGTTCAAGAACATCCGTCTGATACGCGAGGATCTCGGACCATTCATGCGTCGATACGCCGAAGAGCATAACATCATGTCGACTCCGAGACGCATGCTCGTGGGCAATTATCGTGGCGATAAGATATTGCTCGCAATGCCCCTGTTGGTATCTGGACCACGGTTTCGAGGTGATGCATGTCTACCAAGTCATTGAGTACGATCCTATTCCATGCTTCCGGCGGTTCGGCGATGCGGTGTCCATGGCCCGACGCGAGGGAGAAGTCCACTCACACAACACCATCTTCGCGGATACCATGAAGTTGCTGGCGAACTCGGGTTATGGAAAGACCACCACCAACGTAGACCGACACCGTGACGTCAACTACTGCACGGAGAAGGCGGCATCGCTCATGGTCAAAGATAGATGGTTCCGGCAACTTGACATCGTCGTCGACGATGCGTACGTGATAGAGATGAGTAAGAGAATCGTCACGTATGCCTTGCCAATACACGTTGGATTTTTCGTTCTGCAGTACGCCAAGATGCGCATGCTGCAGTTCTATTACAACTTCATCAACATATACGTGGAGCGCCCTCTGTTCCAGCACTGCGATATGGATACATACAGTGCCTACTTGGCCTTGGCCGGGGAATCCGTCGATGCCCTCGTGACCCCAGAGCTACGAGATCATTATTTCCGACATCGTTCCGAATGGCTCCCGTCCGAATGTTGCGACGAACATCGGAACGAGTACATACGCTGTCGACTCGCCGATCGACCGTGGGTCGGGGACGAGGCGTGCTGTAAGGCGCGCAGAGCGTTCGACAAGAGGACAACGGGTCTGTTGAAGGTCGAGTGGTTCGGCGACGGATTCGTGGAGTTGTGTAGCAAGACGTACTATTGTTTCCGCGCAACCGACAAGTACAACATCAAAGGACTGAGCAAACGTCACAACACCATCGACAAGGATGCTTTCCTGGAGGTGCTCAACAACCATCGGAGCGGAAGTGGAACGAACCGCGGATTCCATGTGCATAACTCGACTGTGTTGACGTATGTGCAGGAACGGGCGGCCCTTACATACTTCTACGCCAAAGGCGTGGTGTACGAGGACGGGGTGACCACGGGTCCAGTGGACGTGTAGATAAGACAATGCACTCTTGTCATCTTTCATAAGCGATCATGGATGTACGATGGAAACATCCCTTCACGTGTATCGTCGCCGGACCGACGGGATGCGGTAAGAGTACTTTCGTGACGCGTATGTTGCGTTACGCTGCAGCGATGATCGACCCACCTCCCGAAAAGATCACGTGGTGTTACGGAGAATGGCAAGAGACTTACGTAACGATGGACTTGGTCGACGTGCGGTTCGAGGAAGGTTTACCGACGACGACCATTTTCGAATCGACAACGAGGAACCTCATCGTCATAGACGATCTCATGGTAGAAACGGACGAACGGGTCACGACCTTGTTCACTAAAAAGTCATCACAGTAACACGTCCTTGCTGTATCTCGTACAGAACCTGTTCCTTAAAAACAAGGAGAGTCGTACCATCAGTCTTAACTCTCAGTACATGGTGGTGTTCAAGAATCCACGCGATGCAACGCAGATGTCACACTTGGCTTATCAGATGTATCCGGTACGCGTGGAATTCGCGCAAAATGCTTTTAAAGACGCAACGGCAGTACCATATGGCTACCTGTTGATCGATCTGAAACAGGACACGCCCGAATATCTACGCTTACGTACGGACATTTTTCCGGACGACACCGTCCAGTACGTCTACTTACCGAAGGTATAAAAAAGCTGAGTGCGTGTTCGAGTCTTCATTCGCACGATGTCCGAACTGGTGAAAAGACACATTCTGTGTACACAGGCGCTGAATAGATACAAAAATAAAAATTAAGAAGAGCCATCCTCGCCAACGCTGACGCCGATCTCATTTGTGCTCTGGCCGAGTGTACCTATAACATCTTGAAAGGGAACATTCCCTTGACTCCGACACTGAGGAGGCGGTTGAAAAAATACAGGAAAGAACTGCGCGAGTTGGCTAAGAGACGGTTGCCCATCGCGAGGAGGTGACACGTCCTACAAGATCAGACCGGTGGTTTCCTATCGGCTTTACTAGCTCCGTTGGTAGGCTCGGTGATTCTTCCCTTGCTCAGACAGGTGCTTGCATAGATGTAGCACGCGCGAAAAATGGCATTGGTGGATCCGCGGTTGTTGGAGACCCATCGATAACCACCACCACCTACAGACACGGTTGGTGAGGTCATATAAGGACTCGACGTCGATATGACCTCCATTCTCGATCAAAAAGACCTAAACGATGGGGACAAACTGAAAATGTACAATCAGGTGTTGCAGCGATAACCGACAACAGCAGCTCCCTCTGCCGTAGAGGTCGACATCGTGGACAGCGTTCCAAAGACCATGAAGGTTAAGGTCAAGAAGTTGATGGATCGTCTCAAAACCCAGCTCTCATGGACCGATCGAGGCGAATTGATACATGGTGGTACGCCGGTGCTTGGAAGTAACAGGGTGGATCTTGTGAACGATGTATTGCGAAAAAGAAGAAAGAGCGATCATGTAGGATGGCAAGCGTTCGCGCAGCAGCTCAAACGTATCAACCTACCCATGGAACTGGTCGGTAACGTCGAACGGAGACGCTACATACGACAGGCGACAACACCGGTGGCGGTGGCACCCAGAAATCGTCCGTTACCGCGTTGGTCCCCCTACAGTCGTTGTGAAGTGGATCAGTCCAAAAGTCCTCGAAAAAACGTCAGCGTCGGTTGCCGTCACTGGATGGTTGGGAGTCCTTTTAAAAGATGTGTGCGCTACGACGATTCAACAGTTAACCATGGTATCGGTAGTGGACACATATCGCTTGGTAGTCCTAGGAGTGTTGTACAAGACCGTCGTATGCATGAAGGCCGGATAAAAAGTTAAACCCGGATAGGCCCTATCCGCGGATTGCTATCCGCGTTTAACTGCGGCTCCAATTTCGTGTGTACGAGTCGTAAATGTGGCGGCGTACAGCTATCCGCCTGTTTCTATTTTTACACTGGGAAATTCCATGCCGCGCTTGGGATTGTAGGAGTGTCTGCCTTACTTCCGTCTGTAATCCGACAACTAGGACGGTCAATCATACGTCACTAATGTCGGGTCTCCCGGGAGACAGTAAATATAAACAATCTAGCGCGAGTGTTAATCACGTTAACGTTCGCCCCGAGTCGCTGTCAGTAATGAATATCTGCAATCCACTGTCATTTAAAACACATTGCCGAACGACAAATCCACGAAATCGTTTATTAACATAATAGCAGAAACGTGGGAAAGAATGTAAACAATTTAACCTCTCAGTTCCCGCCAACCCCAAGGGCGCATGCTGCAAGGTGACTGCATCAAAACACTTGTGGCAGTCGCTTATTCACTAAGCCTATGAAAATGGAAAAAAAAACAGCCAAAAAGACCCAGAAAGGCGAACTTCACTGACACTGAAGTAAGAGTGTTGTTGGAGGAGATCAATCTTGAGCGTCACATACTGTTTATGGCCAACACTCAAGCTGTTACCAACAAAGTGAAAGCTGACGCTTGGAGAAAAATCACAGATTAAATCAGTGCGTGTGGTGTGGCCGTGCGTTCTCCACAAGAAGTGAAAGATAAGTTTGGGGGTCTGAAAGGGGCGGTGTTGAATAAGTGGAGGGCTCTGAAAGGGGCAGTGTTGAATAAGAAAAGGCAGCAGGGGAAAACAGGAGGAGGACCTGAAGAAAAACCCCTACCATTTGAGGATCTCATCTTGAACATCATTGGAGAAAATTCTAACTTGTACACTGGAATTGACGGTAAGCTGACGTCGATTAGTTTAGACTACTTCAATCACTCTTTCTCTATGTCACACGTATAAAAATATATGGTATATGAACTTAATTATAAAGTTTTAGCCTACATAAACAATTATGATTGAGATTTGGCCGTGACTCTTGGTCCTGATAAATGGAGTAAAACATTTTACAAATGAAAAAAATACAAGTCTGCATGTTTGGTGTTGGGGGTTCGAAAATTATACATACATGGGGAAGGTGGGGGTCATTTTCCACTATTTTGTGCGTACGTAATTTGTAGACGCTCCAGTGAACGTCGCATTTAGTATTGGATTTACCGGTCAAATACACACTCCGTTGGTATTATCAGTATTACATTTATGTGCAGTATAAAAGTGAATCACTGTGGGCTAAACATGTTTGGTTTGCTTGTTTTTCAGTGCTAGGAACAGACACCTACATCAATTTACAGACAGTCAAAGAGCAGACCACGAACAGCCAGAATACTTGTAAGTTCTTGTTTGATTCAAAAGAAAGTACAATTTTAGTAATACAGCTGTATAAACATATAACATAGGTGTCACCTTTTTAACATAGACAGTCTGCAGTTTCAATTAAGAAGTTCTTCAGAAAAGATCCTCCTACAATTTGAAAATTCAATACTGATAATAATGATCTATGTTTCACCTTCTGCGTCAACACTGTGTGACCCCATTCAGGGCTGTTCGCATCACTATTACACTGGACACTCCATACCTGTCCGTCCTACTTGGCCCGCTCCCACACCTTACAGCTTTCCAGTACTGTCAGTTGTGGATGCAACGTACGAACATGGAGATGTATTCACCATCATAGAAGAATCGAATGCAACACCTGAAGCAGGACAAGAAGCGGCAGGTGGGGCAGTAAGTGGAACAACAGGTGGAGCAGTAACTGTCAAAGTTCCAACGAAAGGAAAACGAAAATCAAGTGGAAAGGCGACAGTGAAAAGTACACGAGATGACACCGATACTGAACTATTCGATGAATATCTGCTCAGTGAAATTTCAAAGAATAAAGCAGTGACAATTTTATTTGGAAATAAAAACAGGAAGGTCTTGCTTGAAATTGAAAAACTTGAACAATACTTGGACACGTGAAATATGTGAATTGGCTTAAGCTAGACATGGACTCAATTCCATTGAATCAATTATATTTTCCAAAACTTGTTCTTGTTCTGTTTCGCTAACTACATAGATACGATGTTTTGTTCCAATAAAAAAAATGTGCAACACAATTGAAAATAATAAAAAAATCCATTACATTTTCAACACACACTACACACAGTGAACATTTACAAGAACTAAAAACAATTATTTGTTGCACTTCTGCTTGACGTGTTAACAATTAAACAGCTATGCTGATTGGAAATTATTAACATAGACTTATCTGCTGTAGCAGTGATACTGATGTTGTGGTAAAAAAATAAAATGATGGCTGATATCAGACAAAGATCCTCAAAAGAAATTGCTGATAACTCGCTCGCGGGCAGCTCTACCAGCAGCAACGCGGGCCCGTTCTGACATCGGGTTGTTGGCAGAACGAAGTTGCTCTGCCTCTCCATCAGAATCAGCATCTTCTGAAGATGATTCAGAGTCAGGGTCGCTGTCACTCTCAGAGTCTGAAGGGACCTCCAATTTCAGCAGCCTAGCACGGTTGTGAAGCATGACACAGACTGTAATTACTTGACAAGCCTTGGCAGGAGCCAAACGAAGTCTGCGAAGACTGTGCCACCTTCTCTTCAACACCCCAATGGCCCTTTCAACAGGTGTACGGGCAGAACTGTGCCGAAAGTTGTATGTCCTCTGTTGACGTGTAGTGGGGTTAGGAAGAAGAGTGAACAGCCAGTCACGCATCATGTATCCGCTGTCACCGAGGATGATTCCTCTCAGAAGCTTTTGTATCACGCTCTCAAACGCATCAAAGAGGGATGACTCGCGTAGGACGCGAGCATCGTGAACGCTTTCAGCCCATTTGGCTATGCAGTTGATGAAAATAAGGTCTGCATCGCAAATGACCTATGAACAGAATAACATCTCAAATTAATAAAAAGTAAAAGAAAAATGGTACACACCCAGCCGCACATACACAGACAAACACCTATAAATGTAGGCATACCTTTTATTGTTTTACTGTTCAACATTTACAACAAAACTTTATAATGGTTCGAACACACGCAAACCTGCATATACCACATATACACTTACACACATGCATAAATGTATATATACAAATAGGCATAAAATACATTCATTAAAATGTTACATGTTTACATACATGCTACATTCGCCATGCAAAGACAGGTGTGCTGTTATTAAGTATTAGTAGTTAAATACGCATATATAAAAATACAGAAACAAACTCCTCTCACCTGGACATTGATGGAATGATAACCCTTCCTGTTGATGAATTCATGCTCATTTTCTGACGGAGCTTGTATACGGATCTGCGTTCCGTCAATGCACCCAACTACATTGGGGAACCCATTGGTGTCGTAAAACTTTGCATTCGTCCTGTCTGCTTGGCGCTGATTGGGCAATCTAACGTAGTTGGGAACTTGACGGAGGAAAGCGACTGTAACTCGTGTCACAGTGCGGCTGACTGTCTACTGATCAATACCTATCAGCTCACCACATACATCCTGAAAACTGCCGCTGGCGTAGTATCGGAGCGTTACAAGCACTTGCAATAGAGGTGTCAACGAACCCGACCTATTTGCGATGTTGATGTCCCTCTCAATGTCGTCTGTGATTCCTATTATGTCATGCCGTCTGAATCTAAACTTTCTAAACAGTTTCTCGTCATCGAATGCTTCAAACGGGTAGGTTCGATCTCTAAATATTCTATTCATTCTCAACATTCGCCTACGTCGGAATCGGTGTAGAATTATGGCAGCCATTTTGATTTCTGAGTTATCCGGTGGATAGGCCACTTAAACAGAGGAAAACGAGTGAATAACTGTATCCGCGTTTAAGCCCTGCGAATAGTCCTATCCGTACGACATGCATACCGACTTTGTACATTTAACAGCCGGATAGAAGATAACCGCGGATAAGGGAGCTATCCGGCCTTCATGCATACGCCCCCAGATCCGTGAGGCGTTTGTTGAAGAAGCACGGTGTCCATCATTTATCCACCCATAACGAGGAGACCAAAGCGAGTATCGTCGAAACGTTCAATAGAACGCTGAAGACGCGTGTGTGGCGATACTTTACGAAATATCAGACGGTGCGGCACATCGAAGCGCTACAGGATTTTGTGCAGTCGTACAGCGACACCTATCATCGAAGCATAGGCATGGCCCCTTCGTAAGTGAACGCGGCGAATCAAGAGGAGGTGTGGCAGCGCTTGTACGGTCACGATGGTAAGGGTGTACTAAAGTTCAAGGTGGATGATCGCGTGCGCATCAGCAAAGCGAAGCGGCGGTTCGAGAAAGGGTACATGGCAAATTGGAGCGAGGAGCTCTTCACGATACGCGAAGTTCACGCATCCGATCCACCCGTGTACCGGTTGGTCGACGATCTCGGTGAGGTGCTGGACGGAACCTTCTACGAACCCAAACTGCAGAAAGTATTGGTATCGAAAAATAAACTGTACCGCGTGGAATCGGTGCTGCAGCGACGGGAGGTGGGAAAACGAACGGAGGCGTTAGTCAAATGGTACGGCTACCCCACTTCGTTCAAGAGCTGGATCGATGCCAAGGACTTGTTCGGTATAAAGAGTAGTTACGCGCCGGTCGACTCCTCATTCCAACGATGTCCATCGTCGAAAAAGACGACGAAGGGATAGACGTTACGGACGACAACGAGGTTGTTGCATCGCGTTGGCACCTCTTCGGCAGCTATAGCCAATGCGGAAATCGTGTTCTTGTGTCAGGTCGTCGTCTTGTACACGATCATAGCGGTCAGCATCTACAATCTGACAACCGGTAACACCCACTCTAATCTGTGGACGGCGCTCATGAGTAGTTCTTTGGGCTACCTGCTACCCAATCCATCCGTGAAACGCGATGACGGTTGATTTCTACCTGACGTTGCCTAGCAACGCGTCGATGCACCTGCATCCCGACAACACACTGACCCATCCTTACTGCAACGCATCAGTCTGTCTGGCGAATGGGAATGTGGGTAGGTGAAGATCCAATACCCGCACGATTGGTGCAGTGTCAGAGAGAAGGATTCCTTGTTCTTCCTCTCGGAAAGCTCTAGCGATGGTCATTCTGTTGGAGGCATAGCAACGGGATATTACGACGGACCTCGTAAAATCATACGAGCCATCAACTGCTCGCTAGCGGGTATCTCTGTACGTCAAAGAGTGAAATTAACCTACAGCGACATCACTCAAAAAATATCCGTACGCATGTCACAGAGTACCGAACTCACAACCCAGGGTTTTATGGGAGTCATATTAGGTCTCGACGCAAGGACCATCCGTAGTCCTGAAAGTCACGTGACGCTAGATGGTGATGGAGAGGTGTACACCTTTGTGAAAGAAGGGGATTCCGTTGTGGACATGAAGCAAGAGTTCGAGTCACTCTATGTGTACACGAACGTCGTGGAATCGCGAGTCGTCAGCGACAGTCTCGTACCGCTGTTGAGGATTGTTCCGATTCAAGGCAAGCACGGACATACGATCTCGAGACATTTCGAGCACGTTCAGTACTTGCCCTTGTTGCGCAAGGAGTTTGGAACAATCGAAATCGATATAAGAGACGAAACCGGGCATGCCGTGCCATTCGAACGCGGCAAGGTGACGGTGACGCTTCATTTTTGACGTCGCAAAACTGGTCTGTTCTGAATAATGAATTACAAAGATTATTACACCCGACAGGCGGGAGGCGCTCTACCCTAGTTTGTCGGTGCTAGAGTGCAACGAGGAAACGGGTTGGGTAGTCTGTTCGGAGGTCTGATTCGGAGCGCCATGCCACTTATCAAGCGTGGAGCCATGGCTTCGGGGAAGGGGGCGTTGAAGACCGGCTTCCGCATAGCCGACGACGTCATGTCCGGTCAGAACATAAAAACGGCGGCCAAACGACGCGCCACTGATGCCGGTAAAGATTTGATACGCGGTCTGTTGACGACTCCTGGCGTGCGACCCCAGAAACGTATAAAACGCGCGACAGCACCGCGACGGGTCAGTGCAGTGAAAAGACTGAATTACAGATTTGTGCGTTTTCCGCACAAATCTGTAATTTATTCAGTTGTTTGTTTGTTTTATTGGCTTTATTGTACAATTGTTTCTTCTGCTTCAATAATCTTTGTAGTTTTCTGCTTAGCCACGGGAGATTGCACTGTCTACATCTGAGCTGACAAGGGATGTGTTTGTCTAGAGATTTCATTAGTTAATTCGTAAAGGTGGTTATGTAATTATTAAAGGTGGTTCTGTAATAGTTAAAGGTGGTTCTGCAATTCTTAAAGGTGGTTCTGTATTTGTAACAGAATCGTAATGTTTGACTCTTACATCAAAATCAGTAACAACAATATCATGGTCTGATATCCCTGGCACAGAGGTGGAGTTTGTTACCAATGTAGGATTTGTTGTGAGACGAGATCTAATAACTTGCCTTCTCTTGTGGAGCATATATGGACTTGGGTGAGCTGGACACTTTTAGCTGAATCCATGAGGGCTTGGGGAATGTGTATTTTGTTTTATACAGACCATGATTCAACCACAGGAGACAATTCAGAGCCATCCTGTTTAGTACCGGTGTCATATAGAATATGGACCCCATGGAAAATGGTCCATTTTCCCTATAGAATCCTATACAATTTGGACCCGGCGGATCCACATTTTGTTATTGAATATGAACCCCCCCATATAATTTTTAAAGTTAATTAATTAAATTACAATTAACTCAGAAATTTCCCAATTAAATTAAATTGGCTTCACACATTTATCAGGTCAATTAAATTAAATTAGCCTCCCAACTTGTTCAATTAAATTAAATTAACAATTAACTTTCATTCAATTAAAAATTAATTTACTGGACTTTCCATCCATACAAACAGGTGTTTTGGGCGCCATGGAAGCCACTACTGCCAAGAAGATTACTGCCAACAATTCCCATGTAAGATAACAAGACAAACAGAAGCCACTATCTGCTGGGGGGGGGGCGAGCTAACTGGTGTTCATGTCTGCCACATGGCAAGCAAGTTAGTGAAACATAATTACATTGCACAAATGTCTCTAAAACACGAAAGCACAAATTGAAAGCACATTTCTAGAATTTAAGTTAAATAACTGGTGTCCCTGTCTGCAACATGGCAAGCAAGTTAATGAAACATAATTATATTGCGCAAATGTCTCTAAAACACGAAAGCACAAATTGAAAGCACATTTCTAGAATTTAAGTTAAATAACAGGAGTCCCTGTCTGCAACATGGCAAGCAAGTTAATGAAACATAATTACACTGCACAAATGTCTCTAACACTTGAAAGCACATTTCGAGAATTTAAGTTAAATATTTTTGTTAAATGGATTGTGTCATTTGGGATTATGTCCAGAAAAAAAGCAACACTCTTATATAAAACAGCTGTAGCACCTGACCAGGCACACTCACAGTTCAGCTTATTCTCTTATTGACACTTCCTGGACATTGACATTGTTCAAACAACTGCCTGGACTTGACTAGAAACTGTCTTTGATATTGGTTGGGTGAACTTGGGTCACTGTCTGAGTGGCTGTTTTTAATGAGCACTATGATAATCAAATCTTACTCCTGACAGCAAGCCATTAGCAGTCACCACTGGATTGCATAAAATAATATACCCAATAAAAAGTTAATTGAAAGTTATTTTTTTATTTTTCAATAAAATAAAATTAAAATAAACTCTTCCAGTTAAATTAATTAAACGTTAATGCCTGATGTGGACCTCCATAGAAAAATGGACCCAGGGCCCATATTCCATGGGTTTCCATTTTCTATATGATATATATAGAAAATAGAGCCCCATAAAATATGGACCTGGAGTCTATATTCCATTATGAAATAGTTAACTGGTAGACAATACATACATACTGTTGATTATCATAACTTATTTTTTTTACATGTTTTGTACTTTTGACAAGTACAAAACATGTAAAAAATAAGTTATGTTAATCAACAGTATAAATAACATTAAAATGATGTCAATAATATTACCACATGGCAGTTGCACCGTGCCACAGAGTCCTAAATTATAATTCGTCTTTCACTTTATAGGTTGGTGCCCAGTCCATCATAGATGTTAATCAACAGTTCAAAATGTTGTTCTTGTTCTGTATAATTAACTTGAGGCAAAGCATAGCTATGTGTATTTAGCTGGGAAGACAATAAATGAATGAATGAAAGTATGTTTTGTTATATGCTTATTAAACCATTCCAACAAAAGGACAGATACTAGATTAATATTCACACATAATAGCAAGTTAGAGTCCATTTTCTATAGGGTCCATATTCTGTCTGACACTGGTTGTGATAAATACTAGTTTTGAACTCCTTATTAAACTTTGTTAATCTTGATATTTCTGTGTTTCCTTGACATCTTTCTTAAAATAATGTTGTTTATGTTTTTCATACTCGTAACTATAATAAATTATTACAGTGGCCTATAGTAAGAACTCATAAGTCAGCAAGGCTTACATATACCTGTCAAAAAATACTTTCATTTGTTGATAATATTAGCGACATTGCATACATGATCATGTATACTGGTCAGGGTGGTTTTCGCCTTATGTAATTAATTATATAATATGTCGTTTTGACAAAAAGCTGAATACACTTTTGCACATGGGATCAACATTCAAAATAAGTATCAGTTATTTCATATACAGAGTGCAAAGAAGTTACTAGAACAGTTGTTTTCAGTTAGTGTCTTACCAATATTGAACTTTTGATGAACGCATGTTCATACGGCATTACTTGTTGGTGTGGTTTTTGTGTTACGTAATATAATATGCTGGTTTCACAAAAATCCAAATACACTTTTGCAATATTCGAAACAATTACCAGTTATTTCATCAATTGAGTACAAAGAAGTTGTTAGAAAAGTTGGTTTGAGTGAACTTCTGAACAATATCGAATGACGGAAATATACCTTTCTCAAAGCGAGGTTAGTGCCGGAATTTGCCTTAAAAGAAAGAGCGTCTTCAAAAAAGCCTTACAGTATGGTAATATACGATTACATTCTTGTAGTGATTATTATGAACAGTTGCGTATAATTTCATCCGATAAAGTGAAGTATTCCGTATTTACAAAATACACCGATGTGTCGTACTAGTAGGGCCACCTGGCGATTAATGTCGAACTACAAATACAACACTGTCTCAAAAACCTGTTTATGCATCATTTTCCTTCAAAAAAGGAAAGTTTGTCAAAGACCATTGACCGATATATAGTCCCAGTTACTCTCTAAGGGTTCATCTTGGAACATCAATTTCGGATATTAGGCGAAATTACTTTCGTTTGGGGAGTGGGGGTCAGGAGCAATTTCGTCATTCGATGACTCTTCTGAACTATGTCTCCTCAAAGATCAGGCCATGTCCCCAGCTTGACCATAAATATGCCGGGAAGACCGATGTTAGCCATCACGTGACAGGAGAGAGTTAATGACCAACTCGATTACCACAACGACCGGACACAAGCCAATATCCCATCTTAGAGGTTTATAAACCTTTCATCTATTACAGTCTATATTAACCCGTCCGACTTTCCTGAATGAAAACCACTGTCGGTTAAATTCCATCACCAATAACCCAACTATCATAGAGACCACAGCTGGTCGCCTAATTATCCTAAGACCACGTGGTTGCGTGCATAAGTGCGTGTGTTTGTGCGTGCAGGCGTACGTGGGTTTGAGCCACCGATCTCAAAAAAGTGGCATTGATAGGTGGTGGGGTCATTTACAATTAAAAATAATTGATGTGAATGTTGTATTCAAGTATTTAATGTATGGTAAAACAAAATAAATAAGTGTGACTTTGTTTTAGTTGTTAGATTTGTGCTTTTGAGATTTGTATGAATGAAATATCAGAAGAACTGGTGAAATCGTCATGTAAAACGTGACGTGGCTATCCTAACTCAGCGTTGATCGAAAGCAGTTCAACATTTACTATAACGGAACAAAGAAATAAAATATACTAAAGAAAGGTGACATCTTGTTTATTTAGAATACTGCACAAATATATTATAAAAAAAAAATGTCGGATGCCGAAAGAAACGTGAAATGGACGTAGTGCTAGGGTTCACCGAAACTACATTATTCTAAAAAAAAATTCCAACTTTGGATCGTTTTGGTTGTGATTATTCTACGTCGTCTTTAGCATCATAATAAAGTTTGATGTCCGCATTGTAAACAAAAGAAAGTCCGTTCAATCATCAATTAAGGATCCCTCTGCTCATATAGTTTATATAACTTATGATATACATATATTTATGATATGCATACTATTATTATCCGTTCTCTGCAGTTCTTCTGCAAAAAAAGCAGCAGCTCCGTCCCGTGAAGATGGAGTCAACATGTCCTCTCTCCCAACAAAGCGTCCCACACATCTACGAATCCAACTCTCTCCCATACGCGTACTGCTGAACTAGTACGTTTAATAGGTGAGCCACACATTTGATATCATCTAAGTACATTTCTGGTTCTGTCCGATATGTCATCCATCCTGTCTTTGCGTTGTTGTCGTCCGCTGACGCTTCTGTTCCAAGCTCGTTGGCGGATGCGACCAGGTTGCACCAGGTTGTCGCTGTCTGTACCGTTGGCTACATCAAGCCTGCCATTCTCATAACGATACTTCAGTTGCCAACCTGTTGGCTACTACTTTTTTCAGTTGACCGCTGAAATGTAGTCGTTATGTGTATGTTCTCCACGATCAGTTGACAAAACTTTTTGTGGATACTTGGCTTATTAATAATCGACCGGCCGATGGTTAGTTATGTGTATGGCGAGCACAAGACACAGTGCTCTGTATAGCGATGTGTTTTAGTTGAATATATTACTAATGTCCGTGCTAGTTTCAAAATGTAACGACACACTAGCATTATACATTACTACGCTATAGACGCATCAATGTTTTATTAAATTTCGTTCTGACCAGATTTAAGGTGAGCACATCATCTCAACATTTCAGAAAAAAATCCTACTTTGGAAGATTGCAATATGTTTGGAAGGATCACAGTTATTGCAGTGATGGGTTATACATATGTAGCATGTTCGTGTTTAAATATTCATTACGTCCGTACCTTTAGGCATCGTTGGATAGGAAAACGTGTGTCAATAGTGACATTTAGAAACGTAAGACTCAAATGTAGTAATCATATCTGCAATTTATGGATGGTTGATTTATAATATCTCGCAGACGGGCAGGTCACTCGAAGTTATAACGCTTCCTTCCTCTTTGTAAAGGTTGACCAATCAAGCTTTATCCGTGGTCGGCCTACACGTGACAACCGAATGATTGTACACCAAACTGAGCAACTACCACGTCCGTTCGTACATGCATGTGGTAGTTGCAGTAAGTTCGTGTGGCAGATTGGAACTTATGATGACAACTGCAACATCTATGCGTGATGTACTTCACACAGAATCAATTTTGTGAAGACGCTACCAACAAGCATGTATCGGCAAAGGCAAAGCATAGCTATGTGTATTTAGCTGGGAAGACAATAAATGAATGAATGAAAGTATGTTTTGTTATATGCTTATTAAACCATTCCAACAAAAGGACAGATACTAGATTTATGGATGGTTGATTTATAATATCTCGCAGACGGGCAGGTCACTCGAAGTTATAACGCTTCCTTCCTCTTTGTAAAGGTTGACCAATCAAGCTTTATCCGTGGTCGGCCTACACGTGACAACCGAATGATTGTACACCAAACTGAGCAACTACCACGTCCGTTCGTACATGCATGTGGTAGTTGCAGTAAGTTCGTGTGGCAGATTGGAACTTATGATGACAACTGCAACATCTATGCGTGATGTACTTCACACAGAATCAATTTTGTGAAGACGCTACCAACAAGCATGTATCGGCCGTAGTGGACAGCGCTGCTTGCCAGAGAGATTTGTCGTCCGTCGTTGTGGTACACCTCCGCAATGTCTGTCACTTTGGAGTCTTCGGACAACGTCAGCCGCAGCACCTGCGCCGAACAACATGACATGACATTGCAATCAAACAATTAATATTTTCAATATATTGTGGAGATAGAAAGAAAAAATGGAGACCCTGGTGGTACAAACGAGAAACACACAATGACGAATATATGAGGAAGGGATTTCACAGATGTCAGGATTGTAGTGATATATATATATATATATATATATATATATATATATATATATATATATATATATATATATATATATATATATATATATATATATATATATATATATATATATATATATATATATATATATATATATATATATATATATATATATATATATATATATATATATATATATATATATATATATATATATATATATATATATATATATATATATATATATATATATATATATATATATATATATATATATATATATATATATATATATATATATATATATATATATATATATATATATATATATATATATATATATATACACACACACACACACACACACACACACACACACACACACACACACACACACACATACACACGCACACACACAAGACACATTCGAACGTGATTCAATTACACAAATATAAAATAAAGGTATTATACATGGAGAGGGAAGGCAGCGGTATTGAAACTGGATATTATCCTAAAAAAACATTATGTTTAATCACTCAAATACAGCTACGTAAAATATATTGGCTGGGACTGAATCACTCCTTGTTACAACTGTCCTAATACGCGCCGATTAAATCAAATCAAATTGCCCGCACTTATTTTACTACGCCGAGTCCACTGTACCTGCGGAGGCGCTATGGCGGTGTAAGGCGGCTGAATGTGTTTCCGCAGCGCCTGGGCGTCCGGGAAACCCGACATCCACAAGTGTCCAGAAACCACGTCAACATTGATGTTTCCGGCGAATGTTCCCAGCGGAACCACCCGAATCACATCAACTACCTGACTGACAAAGTAATTAACTAAGTAACTAATTCAATAACTAGCTAACTAACCAACGTCCATGGTGATACCAATCTTCGTTATAGAATACAATGTTGAAACGGGAAACGTCAACAAATATACATTATCGGTGTCTAGGCGGCGACAAATATTACAGGGCTGCCAAGTCTACCGGTATGTCCATATTTACATATATATATTTCTTTATTCCATTTAAAGCATTATTCCACAAGGAGGGTAACCCCCTTCCACACTCCCCTTCGCGACCGCGGCGCAAAATCTTTGTCTATCGCCATCATACAAAGTAAAGCGGTATATTTATTGTACAATGCTTTTTAAAGACAAAAGGAAAGGCAAAAACTGGGGTGGAAAACAGGGTCTGAAGCCAAACATATGGCCAAAAATAGAACCAACTGGAGAAGGAGCACTGCAACTCGATTGGTGGACCACTCTACCCGAAGAGGATATGTAATGTAAGGTAATGTACTTGTTTAACCCATATTGTTGGGAACAATTCAACAGTTGTAAACGGTCCCATAGGATAGGTAATTTTAAATCACAGTGGGAATGGTTGTTGTTTATACAACAAATCCGTTTAATTTATGTAGAAAAAGAACCGTGGCACGTTTGGGAATGATTGACGATAACCGTGACACTTTTGAGAATAATTTAGGTAAGGTAAGGTAAGGTAAGGTATTGAAAAAAAATTGTGATTGGCTCTAAAAGTGTCGCATTTATGGCACATACTCGTTCTCAGTAAACATTTCAGTAAAAAGAGATATTACTCAATATCTTAGTTGCTTCAATGTTACCTTCTCTGACAGTCGGCGACTTGCAGCACGAAACGCCATAAATGAAGGCAACTAACACGTTCTGGCCTTACAATGACAGTTGAGGATGGATGAAGAGTTCGGAAGTTCGGTCAGATCCTTCACATTGATATCAGACCTTATCACAGTCCATATCGCTTCTCGTAAAACTTGTCGAGAACGCATTACTTCCTTCATCAGAAATGACAAATCCACGGACGTTCATTTAGAATCCTTATTGTTACAATTATCATCTGGAAACTGCACTAACTACATGTTAGATTATATTGATTATATGACACAGTCCATGGTGTGTTATATAATTCGGAAGTATTGGGAGAACGAGAGGTTTACCCGTAACATTGGGAGGCGGAAGATTGGGGCGAGCGTCGCCCACAAACAAACTTTTTCTAGAGACATTTCGTTAATGTGACTGGGCTTATTGAAGTCAAACAACAATATATCGCCCCGACTCGGTGCGTTAAAGCCCTGTCCAACAACAAAGTTTAGATTAAAAATGCATTATTTCGTTATGTTTCTCTACTACTTCCTCAACGTAACCATCTTTGTCGTCGTTATCTACGTTGTTGACGATTGTATTGACACTGAAGGCGGCTATCGTCGTCTTCGTCGATATAAGTAGTAGCATCATATGATTAATAACCAACAGAAACGGAACTTACCGATATGATGAACGCCAGTCCATTCGGTAGCACCTGGATGTCTTCGGAGCCTTTATATAGCAGACACGGACACACATTATACCGAAGCTGTATAAGGAATGATACTGCGCATACAACCATGACATAAAAATACATCATGTACTTCTGTTGTATGTAAACATTGTGCGACAAAAAGATAGACAATGTTAACGGTCAACCGAGCCTGTAATCTGAATATGTTGCGGGCTGTTTTATAGTATTACATTTGAAGGCGAAATTAACAATCCCAGCAAGCCGCTACTGTAATCTTACTTTATATTATTTTAATAATGTAGGTTTACACGATATGTGTAATTAAAATGTGTCGATGTATATAGCACATCAATAGACACGTCAACACGCCCGATCGCCTGCACATATGCAATCATCAACACCTACCGATGCCTGGCACCAGGCTACAGTGGCCTGGCTGGTGGTTGCATGGCGTGTTGTGGAAAGGAAACGTCCATCTGTAAACGTAAACTCGTCAACATATACGTAATCTATACAACATGAAGATACGACACATGTGTGGCGTTATTGCTTGGCTTCAGCTTAGCTGTTTTCAGCTCATCACATTTTTATTGACACACCTAGTTTGTCAACAAGGCACAATGCTGATCAGATAAGGAATCTCGGAGCAGCATGGGGTCATAGAGGGGCAGTGCTATGGGCAAATAGCAGCCGCTATGTTGTTATTTTAGGTTGTTTACCAAAAGTGCTTTGGAACTGCCCTATTCTTCCTGCACTCAAAGCAGTAGGTGAGACTATCAACCGCATTGGCCTGTCCTTGCTGAGAGTGTTCACTGAAGTCAGATGACCCGTCTACCACAATGAAGGAAAACTATGCAAAACTGACTCAATCCGCTGGTCACTTCTGCTTACTATGGTTGGAAACATTTCATCTGATACTCTTGAAAGTGCGGAACAATTTTCTAATATGAGACAGATAACAGATAAAGTCATCGACTCACCAAAGAAAATAAATCACTTCATAAATCACTGCACAACTTGATAGTGTCAGTCTGGAATGTTGCGCGCGTCCCCATGAAATGATATATGCAGAATGGATCACACTGTTTAAGAAAGGAGAAATCATGGAAATGACATAGGTATATATTTCCTCTGAGTAGTTGGCAAAGTATTCGCAAGGGTGTTCGTCAATCGTCTAACGGTCCGCATTACAAATGTAATTAAATAATCTCAAAGTGCTTTTAGATCTGGAAGAAGCACCGTGGAAATAATTATTTTGTGTCCCT